>JANQDE010000210.1:117691-142151 GCA_037157785.1 Cephalotes varians
TTGATACAGAATCGATTTTTTTTGTAAGGAAAATTGATAATTGAGGTATCGACGAGTTTCAAATTATAAAGATTAAGCTTCCCGAGTGAAAAAAGCTACATTTCTCAATTAAAATGGAATTACCTAAGGATGTATCATTCGTATAGTTTCTTAAAAAAAGTTTGAATTTGGAAATATATCAATATTTATATTTCCCATATGAAAATGAATACTAAAACTATATACATGTGAAACAGTATTATGAATAACATATTTTATTTTTAATAACATTGATATAGTTTATTTGTTATATAGGGTGGGGTAATAACTATCACTATCTTAAATAGCTTTGAATCTATAAAGTACAGAGAAAGATTTGTGTAACCAAAATTGCACGGTACGAAGAGAGTTATGGTATATAATTTTTGTTTAAATGGAAGCGTTTCGGATTAAGATCATCTTCATTTTTAAAAATGGATTCAATATGTTTTTTTCATAGTATGATAGAAAAACTTAAAATAAATTCAGAATTTATGACACAAGAATATTGAACAAGAGTAATAAAAGTAAATAATACGTTTTTTATATTAAATAAAACTTACGTATTATTTTATATTATGCGACGATTTAGTTTTTATTTTATTATTAACCGGCTGAGGACCGGCACACTATATATAATAATATCAAATATCGAGATGGATTAATATTTTTTAACGAATAAAGGTAAATCATTTTAACTCTTTGCGGCATACATTTTCTGGAGGACAATAATTTCGGAAGTGATACGGTTTTATAGATTTTTATAGTCGCTGATCGAATCCATTGTCAGATTTGCAAAATTCAAAATGGATCCAATATGGCTTACTACTTGAAAAATTCTAGAATTCGAGGTTTAAAAAAATGTTGCTGTATTCTACATATAATTTAAAATATGCAAATGAGTTTCTCTGAATTTCTTCGAAAATCTAAAGTGATATAAAAAAATAGTCTTTTACCTGACTGATTTTGCTGTATTCAATGCTTATGTTCTATTCAAAATGTGAAATCTTCTAAATACATTGTTTTCTGATTTTAAATTACAAATTACTAATTGAAAGTATCATTGAAAAACTTGGTTCAAAGCGTAAATCTGTAATTGGTAAATCTCAATTATCTAATCCTTTATGTCTGACAGCTAAACACTTTTCTTCTTATATTGAAAAAGATAAAAATCATTCAACAGGATAAAAAAAATGTATTGTTTGTACTACAGGAATGAAAAAAATTGCAAACAAAAGATCTAGATTTGAATGTAAAAAGCCGGACTCTATATAAGATTGTTTTCAGGTTTATTAAAAACCAGAACAAACTTTTAATATATTGTTAATTATTAAAATTATTTTGAATAAATTTTTTTTTTTTAAACACGGTCCTGAAACGGTTAATTGGTATTAAGTGATATTAAGTGATATTGGTATTAAGGGATAATACACCTTGGAGTAAATTCAAGAGTCATTTTCTCCAATTTATTTAAGAAAAACGAAGCGATATTTTTGAATTCGGTTTTTATACATGTTTACACTAGTTTACACTAGTTTTGAAGTACAAGAAAAAATTTGTTTCATTATTAAAAAACAAAATGGCGGCGCAGTGGCTGATGAAAGTAAACTCCTTCTTTTTTTGAATGACCTCCATGGGCGTACTCCTACAGGTCACAATTTTCAATCTAGAGCAAAAAACGAAAAAGATTTTGAAAGAACATGTCAAAATCTAGTGAACTACGCAGGAATTTTAAGAAATATTGATGTTTACAAAAATGGCGTCAATTTGAAGAAAAAAATTTTTTTTAAATGAAAAATCGGTAGAAAATCAGTCATAAAATCATTAAATTTTGATGGATCTAAAAAACCCTACGTAGTTCACTAGAAAATGTTATTAGAAAACTTCAGTTAAAATTTGAAGTCGATTGATTAAAAATTGGAGGCGCTAGAGGTACGCCCGTCTCAAAAAACATAGTTTTGAGAAAAACGCGTTTGAAGTTTCAAGTACTAAAAAATCATGGAAATTTATTGTTTACCTTTAATCGGCGATGCCTGGGCCATACAATTGACCTTCCAAATGAAGATTCTCTTTTGAAGATCCTCATTCAAAAAAAAAAAATTTACAAGGTATTATTATCTCTTAAGTGGTATTAAGTGATATAATGTTTATAAAAGGTGTTCGAAGTGATAGCCATTACTACGAATGCAACTTTAGCGTATAAATTTTGGTGCTGCGTTAACGATCGATATCAAGCGCAAAGGATCTCTTATGTGCATTGTCGTTGAGATATTGAATCGAGTTTCAGGGACAAGTCTCATGGAGGTGGGCCGAGGAAGAGCAAGCAAATATTTTGTGTGTCGCGAGAATGAAGCCGCGTATTTTTCGTCACGTTACGAACGTATGCGGGACCGCGACGAACTTTGCGACCGGTAACAGCTGGAAAATATTGTTTGTTGTCGATTATTGTTGTCGCAAAGTGTATGTCGTTCTTTGCGATATTGTTTAGCGTCGAGTTATATTATGTTTTTGTTCTATTGTGTTGCGAGGTCATTAAACAGTGTTATCGACTGGCAAGAGAGACGTTGCCTATCAACGATTTTGGCGAGGCGTTGCCTCCGGCGACGGAGTATCTGGAATTGCGAGACTGTTCATCGTACAAACACAGTCGGCGATAATTGCTGTCTCCGCGAATCGCGAACGCTGCGATTACCATCTTTGCGCGGAAGATCTCGTTCTGTTAACTTTGCTAATGACTATCCGGCTATATTCTGTTTCATTGTTATCAATAAATGTCTTGTTTGTTTGTTAATTGATTAATGTTACGTAACGCCAGTTTTCTCGTCTCTCTTTGTCCATCCGTTTCGCGCCTTGCCCTAAATCCCTGTCCTTCCCATTAAATCGAGTTAGTCGACCTTTCGCGCGAGAGATGGTTGCTGTTGTGATTTTGTTGTTGATTTTCGCGTTGATTTTGGTGTTCGTGATTTGACGTAGCCTTGCGCACAACCTTCGATTTTTTGCGAATCATTTTCGATACCGTGTATCTAGTTCATACAAGGGCTCCCATCCTTTCTCCCTTCTTGCGTTTTGATCCGCGTTCCCACTGCGTGACATGCCAGCTTCTAGTTTTCGTGCAATTTTGGTTACACAAATCTTCCTTTGAACTTTATAAATTCGAAGATATTTAAGATATTTAAGATAGTAATAGTTACGGCTGTACATTACATTTGTTATGTATTATTTTTATTATGTATTATTTTTTATTGTTATAATAATATTTCAACTTAAAAAATAATGACAAAAATCTCAATTTTTTAAATACATATATTAATATAAATATTTGAGATGATTTAGGTTTAGGAAAAGTTTTATTGCGGTGCAGAGATTATTCCATAAATAAACAAATAAATAAATAAATAAACTTATTTAGTAATTAATATATATATACTATATATATATATATATATATATATGTATATATATATATATTTCTCTCTTTATTGCAATGAAACTTTGCACAAATAATTTTGATTACTTAAAATATTTACATAAATATTTATATATGGTAGCTACAAATAAATACGAATATCAAAGAGGCTAAATGTCATTATAGCTGTAGTATACAGGGTATTTCCTGTAATTTGAGCATTTAGAGTTGGTTTTTTTTAATGATATGAAAAATTAGCAAAGGGAAAAATTGTTCGAAGAGGCATATATTGTAATAAATAAAAAATTTTTCTCAAGGTTATTTATTGAGATTTTAAGGTTATCGCCATTTTTTTTAATGGAATATTTTTATTAATGTAATGCAGTTCATAAGAAAACAAATTCAACCATATAGGATATGTTGACTTTAAGATGACCTTAAACATAAAAAAAAAATCACATTTGTATGGGTAAAAAAAACTGAAAATTTAAGCATTTTTAATGAAAATATTTATCATTTTATTGTGCAAGATATTCAGAATAATTATCGTTAACTTTTATACATTTTTGAATACGATAAATAAATGTCTCTCACTTTTAATAAGTTTTTGGCTTACAATTGTGTAGTTTGCACAGAATTTCGGTGCCTGTTGAAAGTATATAAACATTTATAGCTAGAAACATGCGTCGTTGATGATACAAATTAAAAGAGATTTAGTGCGCTTTTTATGTTAAAGCAATTGTTTTAACATTATTCGTATTTGTGCATATTAAGAGGAAAAAGATGTACAGTCAAAAAAAAAAATGGAAATGATTTTAATCTATGGGGATAATCTCAGATATTTTTTTATCTAATTATTTTTTAATTAACTAGATTTTATATTTGAATAATTTTGAATATATTTGAATAAATTTTAATATTTATCATGTAGAGAAATTTACGTGGAGAAATTAAGCTCATCCAAAATTAATCATAAAGATATCATAAAGAATTAAAAATTAAAACAAGACGTATAAAAATTAATTAATTAACAATAAATATCAGTTGTTAACATAAACGTTTCAGTCTCTTTTTCTGAGCCTTTTTTTTTATCAAGCAACGTAATATTGTTTCTAGTTTTTGGCAAAAAAGGTGACAAAAAATAATTTAAATGAATTATCACATGAAAAAATTTTTACATCACTGATCTGCGGTTTACAACAATTGACTCGTTTAACATCTTTGGATATTTGGAAGTTTAATTTTCACATTGAGTCTTAACAACTTGGTGCTCATTTTTTGTGTTATATTCGACATGCTGCTGTTATTTTAATCGAGTTGTTAATTATGTTTTTAATTATGCGACTCTCATATTTTACTTTTAATATACGTTTAAATTAATTTTCACTTCAAACTAATAAAGACTAAGTACAGTTAAAACATTTTTAATTTATTCTGATCTATTTGGAATAAAGTTTACTATTATTATTTTAATTTTTTGACATCCCACATTATTTACCTTTGACCGCGTCTTGTCCTTACGTTGCTTGACAAAAAAAGGTTCAGAAAAAGGGACTGAAATGTTTATGTTAACAATATTTAATGGATAGAGTTCTAATTCTATCATATTCGATGTTTTTTTTCATCAATATCTATTGTACATCATTTTCACTAATGTCAAAAAACGATTTTATACCAAATTCGAACAAAATACACAACATAGATATTAACACATTGCGGACCAGTAGTTTTGATATAAAGTTTGATATAAAAATTAAGTTAGTTTTATTAAGAACAAGAGACTAATCACTTTTAATTCCATTTAAACAAATACGAGAATTCTCGTGATTGGCCTCAAGCTCTAAAACAGAAAACATGAAAATTCTCGTGATCCGTCCGCAAAATGTTAACACTATAGATAAGAATCAATTGGAAAAAATGAGATCACCACATTCTATTCCGTACGTATTTGTTATGGAAAAATTCAAAAAAATTTTTTAAGAACAATCTAACAATACTCTTGGCGTATACGTTGTTCTTACAGGTATGAATAAGCTGTTTAAATATATTAAAGTATCGAAAGACAAACTCCCTACAAGTTCACATTTGAATATAATGTATAAGATTAATTGCAATAATTGCGATGTGTCATGTGAGGCAGACGGGCAGATTATTATAAACTAGAATTAGAGAGCACAAAAATCATATAAATAGAAATATGATGCAATATTTTGTTCACCAAGCATAGAATTAATACACATAATTTTAACTGGAATCATATCATGATTCTAGATAAAGAAAAATTTATGTAAAAAATTAATAGCTTAGACAATCCTTATCCATAAACAAAAACATGATTTAAATTTACAGTCTGACACTGAATTTCTTAACTTGTTATATATGATTTTGTTTTCAGAGTCGTGATGTTTTCATATCTTACAGTTTGTTGTGGATAAACATTTTATAACTTTGACTCTCTCATAAGAGCATAATTTTCCGTATCGTACACATTGCTTATACACAAGTTTTAAATTGTTAAATTTATTTATAGTGCGACATCAGTGAAGTTTATATTATTTTAGTTTAACTATTTGCTTAAATACATTACAATGTATTTTATCTGTTTGACGATTCAAATTTTATCTCTAGACATATTTTATCATATCGATTATATCACGTATTATTGTAATTTACGGTTTATCTGAGTTTAACAAATATGTATAATATTTAAAGTTTTTTATAAAATAATTATAGGTATGTAGATTTGCATTGAAGATAGCAAAAAAGAGGCCCAAGGAAACAAGCTCAAATGTTCACGATTGTTAACGATTGTCATTTATTGTTAGGTAATACATTTTTACACATATTCATTCTGTTTTAGCTCTTAATAATTTTATGATTATTTATATTTTTTATATTCACTTTATATTTAATATGTATATTTAATTTTTATATTTTTTGTTCATATTTAATAATTTATGTTAATTTTTATATATTGATTATATTTATATATTGATTTGATATAATAGTTATCTAATATTTAATGCATTATTTTCTATTAAACAAATTTAAATTTTATAATTGTTATTCTAAAATCACGTTCAACAATTCTAAAAATCTTTTTTATAATTATTTTCATCTAAATTATGCATATCTGTGTATATAGGCATATGCATAACGCAACGTGTAACTAAAATAAGGAGACAAACTTCGGGGATTCCCTACATCAAAACATGAAAAAAGTTATACCAACATTATCCGCAAACTCACTGTTACTGAGATACATCTAAAACAAATGTTTATTAATGGAAAACGAGTAAGTAATATTTATTTTTATTTACTATTTATTTACTATTAGCGCGATCACACATGAAAGTTATGTCTGTCTTTTTTACGAAATGAATAGTTTGCTCTAACTTTCAAAATAAATAAGCATTAATTGAAAGAATTAATGTTTCTTGATACACAACGTAAAATACAAAATGCTAATGAGAACAAATGCTAATGCGTATCTCTGCTACAAATGAATAATTGTCAAATTTGAATGTTACTTGATTAACAATATTATACATTTACTACTTGTACAAGAAAATATATTTACAGATTGAATAACTAAATAAGATAGACCAACAAGCAATTACTTCGATTGTAAATAGTGAATTGCATTAATAAATATTTTGAATTGTATCAATCACAATTGTTTTATGGATATATGATATATGATATATGGATACATGATTTTTTTCATGTTTTGATGTGGGGAGTTCGAAATTTGTTTTATTTTGGCTACTCTATATACATAGTGTTTGAGACTATATACCTGTTTTAATATTGTATGAATGGAAATGGTTTATGTTAAAAATGCTGTAGACAAAACTATGAAGAGAGATATGTAACGATAAAAATGATTAAAAAAAAAAAAAAATTGTTTTATATGAAGATCAAGCTTTTTTTTAAACGGTATTGTATGATTTTTTATGACATAATATGATTTTTCTTGTTATTCTGCACAAAAATATGAAGGTATGGAGAAATCAATAGTTTACGAGATATTTTATTTTTTATTCTAGCATATTTTACATAAAATATCTCGTAAGTTATTTATTTTTTGGTAACTGTATCTTAATACTTTTATGCACAGAATAATGAGATAAATCAATTGGTGTAAAGAAAACACACAATTGTTTTTTAAAAAAATTATGCAATTCGCAATATGCAATTACGCACACGGAACATAAATATTCTTTTTATAACAATTGATTTATTTTACTATTTTATGCAAAGAGACAAGACAAGAATTAAGGTACAGTTACAAAGAAATGAATTACGAGATATTTTATATTTAATATAAAAAAAGAGCTGTAATAAAATATAAAATACTCCTATTAATTTTTAAATAATAAAATGTAAAATATCTCATATTAATTTTTCAAGAATCTTACTTTAATACTTTTACATGCGAAATAAGGAATCACATCGTGTAAAAAAAATTATAAAATTTTTATAAGAAAAATAGCGATAACCATGTGATTTAAAAAAAATTTTTTCGAAAATTGATTTTACATTATTATATACCTTTTCAGACATACAAAACAATTTTCGTTTACGATAGAAATTATTTTTTTTATTTTAAAATGAGTGTATGAATGGTTTCAGATACCCTGTATAAACCGAGAATACTCTATTCCAGGCAATGGTTTTATTATGGTCGGTACAAAAGAGAGAGAACACAACTCACGTTTCTTTTCTCTTTCTAACAGAAAGTCTTGTTCTTTATTAAAAAGAAAAGAGAGACCTGAATTGTTTTCTTTCTCTCTCTCTCTCTCTCTCTCTCTCTCTCTCTCTTTCTCTCGCTCTTTTTTTTTTCTCTCGCATGCGCCGGTGAGATTTTGCATGTCATGCCATCTATACTATATCTATAAGTTTGTTCGCGTCGCAATGCTCTAAAGCCGCGTACAAACTTGTAACAAAACGGCGTATATATACACATATGTATGCGCGCGCGCGTGTGTGTGTGTGTGCATATGTACATGTATTTATTTATAAAATTAAAATACTAACATCAAACGTTTCGACTTTTACTACCGTCATTCTCAGTCTCTATTATAAATAATAAAAAAACAATAAATAAACGGAATTTACATATAAAAACATTTGTACCTGAATCGTATAAAATTTAAAACGTTTGCTCGCAATATTGAAGTGAAATTATAGTAACGCTCTCTTAATAGTCGATTGTTATTGTAAATCATTTTTAGTTTTTGTTTCAATATTTTTATTTCATTTATTATAGATAATAAATTACGAAGAAATTGGAGAGAAAAATTTTTTGGTTGCTACTCGGAAATTTTTTTCTGCAATTTTTTAATAATATTTCACCCATAATTGGCAAGTAAGCCTAACTGTGCTTTTGATATTTCTAAATTTTTATTTCATTATTATAGAATATTTTGTTTTTGGCCTGAAAATGATGTTTTGTTAACTAGTCCTAGCCTTTATTAATAAATTTATAAAACTTAAAGAAATTTTTTAAATATTTTAATAAAGTAATCCGAACTTTGAAATGGACTAATTTAAAACAGCAAAAAATTATACAAGTACATACTTCTCCCTGTGTAAATTTTTTTTATTTTTATTTTCTTTTCTCGCAGAACGTAGAGCAAAGTATTAATTTTTTTCATTTCTTCTGCCGTTGTATTCATTTTTTAAGCAATTTCTTCCCACGCATCGTGTTTTTTTTAATTTTATGGTAGTAAAATTGATGCTTTGTATTCCACAATAATTCGGATTCTCTATATTTTTCGATTAATAACAGAACATTTTTACTTGACCACTCCATCACGTCGGGGAATACAAATGCAAACTGACAATGAGAAAAGTCAACAACAGGCACGTTGCGATTATTTCTTTGATGTAGCGAAAAATCGACTTTCGGCGGAACGGCCCGATGTTCGCGGTGGCGTTCGAAACACGTCCGCACCGCTTGTTTGCGATGGTGTTTTGTTACAAGTCTGTACCCGGTCTAACATGCTCCTATTTATTCCAACACGTTCCGTTCTATAATATACGTAACGTAATACTATAGATTGGAGCGAGTAGAAGCATATTGGGTCATGCGATGCGAACAAATCTAAAACAACAGGTTCTCGATCGCATGGTATAGCTCACGGGACATCCAGGGAAAGCGATCGAGGAAAAGAAAGAAGTCGGGTAGAAATAATGTATACGATTAAGTTTATTTAAAGTTTATTTAAAGATCAAAGCGCGAGATAGAGGGCGTGGATTTACAATAGTAAGACTAAAAGACGGCGACAACTTGAGGCGATTGGTTTACGATGATTATATTATGTAATGCAATGAATTCTCAGGCAACGGATTTACCGCGATTGTATTACAGCGTTTACGGGCAACGGATTTACAGCGATCATATCCCTTACAGCACCGAATCTTATTGCAACCTTGCTGCAACATTGCAATATTGCAATTTCTTTTGCAACATTGCAGAAACTTTGCAGTAATCTTCCCAGTTTAAGGGGAAGATTGCTGCAAAGTTTCTGCAATGTTGCAAAAGAAATTGTAATATTGTAACATTCTATTTGTAACATTCTATTTTCCTTCTATTGTAACATTCTATTTTTCCTTCTATTTGTAACATTCTATTTTCCTTCTATTTGTAACATTTCAGAAAGTTTGCAGCAATATTTACAAATCAAGCTTGCATTTGTAATATTGGTGAACGATTACAGCAATATTGCTAATTGAAGGTTGCATTGCGGCAACCTTGCAGCAGATTGGCAATATTACTGTAACATTGCCAATTTTGCAAAATAATATTGCTGCAAGATTGCAGTAAAGTTCGGTGCTGTAAGGGATTATAACGATTGTAACGTTGATCAGTTCGGCGTGTATCGATTCGACGTGCGATTGGTCAGATTGTCGCATATTTCGGTGAATTCAGCCGTTCGGAGACGCTCGTGCGCGATCATGCGGCGTTGGTACCGGTGAGCGATTACGCGATTTGAACGTTTTAAAAAAGCGTTCCGTGGATGATTGACGGGACGTCTTCCAGCGGATGTTCGGGAACGATGCTCTTTTTGGGATGCATTGTTACAAATCTATTGACTTGAGACTTGACTAAATTGAGATATTTATCATTATTAAAACATAACAAGCTTTATGCGTGCGTCACTGAACTTTTGAAATTGCTTTACTGTACTTTGATACTATACCACAAGTATACAATATATACAATTTTAAAAATATACGTTTACGTGACACAATTTTTATTTAACTAAATATAAAAAGAAAATAAAATCGAAAAACAATATATTTTAATTATGTTTTTGAGGATTCCATAGGTATTCTTCAAAAATGTTAAGAGGTTTACGGTTGTCTCCGTGTCTCGATCAATTGTTAATACCAACGTTTCGGTTTCAGTAACATTTCAGCAACGAACGTTGCAGTTCACTTTATCAGGGCGAGAAGCTGATACTAATATATTTTAATAATAACATTTAATACAGAATTCTTTTTACTTTAATTGCGTAACGCAAGAGAGCCTACAAATTTTTGAGCATTATTTACTGACAGTTTGTTTGCGCATAAAAAATTTTTATTTATTGAAATAACTTGCCTTTCAATGCGTGGACTAGGTTGAAAGTCAGAATTGAAAGTGGTTCGTGAGAGAAGTTCATTTTACTCCGTTTGAGATATACAATATTTATTCCAAGATTTTAATAGTTATATGAAGAAGCGACATGTGGACGTGTTACAATGATACGGGATGGACAGACGTTATCGTTATCGAATGGACAGACGTACGTTAATTAACATATCGCCTACCGAAAATCAGATGTTTTCTGCGGAGCCTAAATTCAAGCTTCATCGCAATGTGACGGACTAACAGTATATGTGCTGCGATCGTAGTTCGCGAGTAAACGGGCAACCTTCGTCGGGCACCCTCGACACAATTCAACCTTTAGTGCATGGGGAATCGTTTTCCGATATCGCTAAGATGATACTTGAGACGATACTTGAGCGCCAGACACGAGAGAGCGTGCCACTCGTTCGCAAAATGCTCCCACAGCAACACCAATTTTATCCAATTAATTAAAAATCAAACGAGTGTCGACGGCGAGAAAACCGACTATCAGTTTCACAATGGTAGGTTGGGTGGTTCGGTGCGACAGTGACGGGGAACAGCGAGAGAGGAAGGAGAGAAGAATTACGCTCATGTAACAATAAAAGAATAACAGATATATTTTCCATAGAGAGACACATTATTACGCCACGTCGATAGTGTACAAAGTGTTAGCGATCTATAAGGCAACGATATCCAAATCAAGAAACAGACTCGCATCGGTAATGCGTTTACGATCGCGTAATGAACGGTTTTTTTACTTCTTGACAGCCCTTTGCTATCGTATCGGCTCGGAGATTACGTATGCAATAATCTGTTAGAAAGACCGTTAGTTGCGCTCGAATAAGAGCTCACACTATTATGAAGACGACAGAACTTAACTCGCGGCGAAAGACTCTATATAATGCTAAAAGACCCGATACTGGACAATTCTCTACGCAACACGATTAACCGAGAAAAGACAACACAACGAACGCATACGCATGGCGACTTGGCTGTGGCAGTTATTCGATCCGCGACTCTATACGAACTCTCGTATTGGATGGATGGCGGGGACGGATCAAAGCCGCTAACGGCGGCAGCAAACTAATACGCGAAATTACCGCTTGCTATTCATCCGATATCTGCGATTGGCGGCTGTACACGAAAGACTTGTCTCATCAGCGATCCTTCTCGCTCTCAATATTCCGCTTTTGGGTCTTCTCCTTAACCGCTCGGTAGTCCAGACTCGCTTTTTCATTCCTTCCTTGCGGTCTCCTGCGCTCTCTCGAAATTGGGTTTGCCCTTGTCCTTGGGACACTAGATCGCGGCCACAGCACAAGTGCCGATCAATCATTTTGTATTGTGACATCCTAATGAACAGTTCGCGTTTCACACTTAACACTTCGTGTGCAAACGTGGGTCATTCGTGTCCCGGCCAAAAACCGTTTCGGTTAGTAATTTTCGAGGAAGGGAAGTGAGACCATTGCTACCCTCACCTAAAAAAAGTTGCGTAGGGAGGAGAACCAGTCCCCAAGTTTTAAGGTCCCAGTCGCTTCTGAGCAACTATAGCGAACAAACGAATTTTCGAGAGGACACGAAAGACCCACGTTTACACACCACGTGTATCAAAGTGGCAAGTAAGTAAAATTTTTTTTTTCTTTCAACGTGTTTTTAGCAACACTGAATCTTGGTTTTAATAAATTAATTTTTAATTTTGTAAATTTAAAAAAAAATTTAAAAAAACATGTATATTTTTAAAGCAAAATGGAACAACGATAGAGTTATGTGTTGTGCTAATTGCATACAATAGATGATTTTTATACGAAAATAATTTTGTATAATTAGTAAAAACAAATATTTTTATAAATAATGAAGTAATAGTTAAATAATAAAGTAATTGAATACCAATACGTAATACATGATTTTTCGACATCTTTACTTTTCCAAACTTAGACAGTTAATTTGAAGAAAATAAATCGGAATATTTTTTCCGAAAAACCATATTCTTCACCTTCAATTTGCCATTGGTTTAGTTTCAAAAACTTAATTTGTCTTGAAATTATGATTATTTAAGTAAATTACTGCATTTTCAGGAAGTTACTCTATATGTTTAAAAAAAAAATGAAAAAATTAATTTTTTAACAATGTTATGATTGTTATATCAAGTTGAAGGTTGCTAACATTAGCACGAATTTTTTCAAAATTTTTTAACCAAGGTAAGTAGGTAAAAAAAAGGCCGGACATAAATGACCTACGTTTACACACGGAAGGTGCCGAAAATACCTTTACACACGAAGTGTTAATTTATTCTTTTTATAATTCTTGACCATGTTTCTCTGTATTTTTAATCATGTTTTAATTTTGATACTTTTGACGTTTGCACTTCTACATAATTATTTTTATCTTGTGATACGGGACATATATACGATCGAATTTGTTACTCATTATTGTGATCATGAGACGCAATATGGAAAAAACATTCAACCGTAACGGACAATATTCAAATGAAGAACAAAGGAATGACTCCACCCTTGACTTCGAACCTCTGTGACATGCTCCAATCTTGTAATACCATTTTGGATTGAAGAAGGCTAAAAAGTTAGCCGAAACGTTTCATTAATTATTATTAAATTCACATGACACTCATTTGAAAGAGTAATTAGTCTTATTTGTGCGCACAGCTAACCGCGCTAATTCCTAGTAGCTCTTTTGGTTTGTAATTGTTCTATAATTTAGGAATCATAACCTTGATTTGTATAATAATTTAAATTTTAACCAACGTTTGCAGCAATGCAGCATTAACGCTTGAATAACACGTATAAGTAAGGGTATAATACAGAGGTTCCTGACTTACAATGTACTATTGTTCCCTTTCTCATTGAACCAAATTCAACCAATAGAACAACAGTAGAAAGAGAAATTCGTGCCCACACCTATTTTTCTCTTTTTATGTCGTGCAATATCAAAGATCAAAGAAATTTCGCCAGTCTGTTCCAGTGCTATATGTCGATGATACAGTTAATGAAGGCATCGTTCGATTGCTTTAGTTGTCTGGATCATCGTCCGATCTTGCTTTTATTAGCTGCATTATTCTCCAATCTTTCTCTGAGCACAAAAGACGTGTAAATCCGCCTGGGCAACCTCCGCGTGGTACACCTTGGGTAATGCTAATGCCGGCGATACTGTAACTTTCAAGCATCATAACTCAAAAAGTAAACTAATGAAAAAATATTTCCTTATAACGTTTTGGAAAACTTTTGACATCAGCTATTAGATTCTGGAATCAAAAATAGGTGTTCCATTAAAAAAAAATCGATGTGACCTTGACCTGAACTTGGCGACGCCACCCAAGATCAAACTGATAAGATCAGTAAATATCTTTTATCGGTAAGATCTTTTTTAAGCCTACAACTTTTGTCTGAAATACTTTTCTGTAAAACTTATATTTTCCGAGATATTTAGATGTTTCGACTTTTTTGGAACATTCTATATATATATATATATTTTTTTTTTAATGTCCCACCCCAAATAACTTTTTTATTTTTGATCTTAGAAAAATAAGATAATATCATTTGACCTTCAGTTTGACTTTGAATAGTTGTTTGAAGATCACGTGAAGGTTATCTTCAATTTCTTAAATAGAACCCCTTACTTTTTATTGCATTCTTGTAGATCTCGAGAGCTTTCCAAAACACTATAATTAAGTACCTTTTCGTTAAATACTTGTTCAAGCAAGATCGGAACATGATCCAAGTGATCAAAGCAAGATAAAGGTACGACCTAATCGATCAAGGCAAGATAAAGACACGATTCGGTGATCAAATGCATGATAAAGGCACTATCCGGTCGGTAAAGGCAACTTGATTAGAGGGTGTGAAGGAGTGAGTGTTGCAGTGCGTGTCAATAGAGTTTGCAAGTGAGATTTTGTGAGATTAAAGCTGTGATCCACTTGGCGCTACGAATGCTTCGAAGCATTCTAATTCGAAGATAGAATTTTACAAAATAACCAATCAAAAAATGCTTCGAAGTATTTGTAGCTAAGTAGACCACAGCCTAAGAGTAGTGCTAGGGTAAGGGATAGGTGAGGAAGAAAGTACGGAAAATGAAGAAAGAGAGTGGGTGACGGCGAAGGTGGGAGTGGTGGAAAAGGTGATAGTGAAGAGATTAGATAGACGCGGAGGTTTAAAGTTATATGGCGGTGAAGGACATGGAAGGCGCAAGAAGCGCGGCTAGTGTTGGCAAGATAGGAAGGAGTAAGCAGGAGAGTAGGCAAAGGAGACTGATACCGGAAGAGAAAGAGGAGAGAAAAAGAGTCACCTTTAGGCTGGAGAATGAGAAGGATGATGAAAGAAAGTTAGAGGAATTCAAAATAGAGGTAGGAGAAGAGTTAAAGGAATGGGACAGGGAAGTAGAGATGATGGGAGAAATAAAAATATGTAAAGAATTGATGGAAGAAAAAAACGATGTGGGAAAAGAAGTGGGAAGAATCAGAGAAAGAAATGAAAAGAATAGAAAAGGAAATGTCAAATGAAGATTGGAGAAGGTTATGAAAGAGAGAGGTAGTGAATAGAACAAGAGAAAGAAGATATATCGGAAATTAGCGAAGGTAGAAGTTTAAGGAGTGAGAGACGTTATACTGTATGGCAGAAGAGAAAGTATGTATGCAAGCACAAGGTCAATCTGGAGTGAAGATAGATTAAGTAGCAGAGAGGTAGGAAAAATAAAGAAATGAATAGCAGAGAAAGAACAAACAGAAAGAGAACATTATACTTAAGGGAATAACGATGCCAGAAAAGATAGGTAAGGATAAGGAAAGAAGCGTGGAATGGGTAAGGGGGATAATTAAAAGTAAATTAGAGGTGAGTCAGGTGAGAAGAAATGGATCGATGATTATAGTTAAAATTGAGGGAGAAGAAGAAAAAAGAGACTATGAAAAATAAATATAAATTTAAAGGCGATAGGATGTACATAGAAAATGATTTGAGTTTCGAGGAAAGAAAGATAAAAGGGAAAATGAATAGACGGGCAAAAGAAGAAAGAAGCAAAGGAAAGATGAAGGTAGGCAGAAGTAGGGTAAAGAGGGAAATGAATAGCATTGAAGGAAGTAGGAATGAGGAAAGGTTAAGAAAAGAAGGAAGAGGACAGGAGACAAAGGATAAAGGAACGACGGAACAGAATTTTGGTTAGGTCAAGAAAGGAGAGGGACGAAGAAAGGGAAAAGAGAAGAAGTAGGGGAAAGAGGAAAGAGAGAAATAGGATTGAGGTTGGTATTTTGGATTGTGGCAGGACTTCCAAGGAAGGATGAAGAGTTCTGGAAATATATTTGTGAGTATGACTTTATAAGTCTTAGCAAAACATGGCTAGATGATAAAGGGTGGGACAGATTGAAAGATTGGTTACTAGATTCTCACGAATGGGAGGGCAGTGTAGCGAGAAAGGAAAAAACAAAGGTAGGGCGAAGAGGTTTTGTAACAGAAAGAAGGAAAGGATAGGAAAAAGAAGGGAATAAACTGATGTATAAGGAGGAGGAAAAAATAGTTATGTCAGAAATAATAAGAGGCACCGAAAAATGGAAAATAATGTTAATATATAATAGGAAAGATTGGAAAGGATTAGAGCAGAAAATGGAGAGTTTAATAGAAGAAGAGGAAAATGAAAGATTAATTATTGGCGGGGATTTTAATTATAAGAATAGAAGAGTTAGGTAGCGAAATAGGAGAGAGAAAATCAAAGGATAAAATGATTGAAAGTGGAGGAAGGAACTTTATAGATTGGATTCAGAAGGAAAGATGTTATATGATGAATGGAACGATAGGAGATTAGAATGAAGAGTTTACATGTGTAGGAGCTAGAGGGAATACGGTAATTGATTACATAATTGTAAATAAAAATGTATTTAGTAAAGTATTAGATTCTAAGACTGAAGAAAGAGTGGACTCAGACCACTTACTGATGCGTTTAACGCTAGACAAGACAGAAGAGAAAATACTGGAGGAAAAGGAAAACGCACAAGAGAAAACGGAAAGAAAGAAGTGGAAGGAAATTATAGTTTGGGATGAGGAAGCGAAGAGGTGTTTAGGGAGAGAGAGAGACAGAAACTTTAGAAAGGAAGGGCAGGGAGCCTGGACAATAGAAGAGAGATGGATTAAAGAAGTGATGGGGCGATGATAATGAATATAAGAAGATGGACAAAGAGGAGGGAGCATAGATCGGAGGGAAGGAAAGATATACGCATTTTTAGCGGATCTCAGGGCAGCATTCGACAATATAAACAGAGAAATTTTATGAAGAACTCTAAGAGGAAAAGGATTGGAAGAAGGGATGATAAGAAGGTTGGAGAAGATCTACGAGAGAACGGAAATAATGGTCAGATCGAATCAAGAAATATCAAGAGTGTTTCAGACAAGGAAAGGCGTAAGACAGGGATGCGCTCCACTTCTGTTTAATTTATATATGGCGGAAATTGATGAAGGTGTAGAATAATAGGCGGAATTGAGGTAGGCAGGGATAGGATATGAAATCTTGCGTACGCGATATTGTGTTGTTAGCGAAAAATAAAAAGGCGATTGAGGATATGATGAGTACACTAGGTAAATTTTTGAAGGATAGGAGGTTGGAATTGAATGCGGAAAAGTCAAAAATTTTAGTGTTTAATAGGAGAGGTAATGAGAGGAAAGAAAGATGAAAATGGGGAAATAAGAGGATAGAAGAGGTACAAAATTTTAAATATATGGAGTTCACTTTTAATAGAATGGGAAATTATAAGGACCGTATCAAGGATTTAGTTAAGAAAGAGAAATTTACAGCTAGGAATGTTTGGGGCTTAGGCGAGAGGTTATGTAGGAATGATGTTATAAGGAGGTGGGATTTATTTAAATACTTGGTTCAGAGTGTGCTGAGGTATGGGGCGGAAATTTAGGGATGGGAAGAGAGGGAGGAATTAGAGAAAATTATGCTAGATTATGTGAGATGGATGTTTAGATTGGATATTCGTTGATATATATCGCCAAACTAATTAATTTGACGATTTCTTGGAAAAGAAAAGATATTCGAACGATTAAAAATGGATTTCGAAGGAAAAGAGTAGTACTTCCAGATACCATAACGCGTTTTGGGAAAAAAATTGACTTCGTGGTGTAACATAACCTCAAATATATATAAAAAAATGTGTTTTTTACACTTTTAGGTTTAGAAAATCTCAGAATCCTGACGTGATAGAGAAATTCTGAGATCAGATTCATATTCTACGTAAAAAATTACGTCTGAAAACTTTATTAGACTTAGAACAGCCGGATGATGTTGGGTAATAATCTCAAATATATTGGAAAACCATGTTTTTTGCACTTTTAAGTTAGAATATCTTAGAATATTGACGTGATGGAGGAATTCTGAAGTCAGATTCGTATTCTACGCGAAAAATTACTTCGGAAATGTCTCCAAGTTGTCAAACAGCTTTCATGTGCCCCCCCCAATTTGCAGACCCGTGTTATTTGCGACCAATGTTAGAAAGTCTGATAAAAGTTTTTCTCGAAAGAGGTTTCTACAACTGATATACACATGCACGCATATATCTACATATACATACATATAAAACGCTTTTGTTTCTGGAATAGATGATTGCAAGAAAGAAAAATGAAATTCGCCATAATTCGATCACACAATGAAAGTAACATTGACCCTGATCAAAATCATGTTCTACTTATTAGACAAGATACTTTAGATCGCGCATCTGTGCAGAATCTGTTGAGAGGTGTTAATCGAGGAAACGCGCTTGCTTTTCAGACGATGCGATAGTGGACAGCTTTGCAGTGACGGAGTCCTTCTGTGGACATCCAAGATTAAACTTGGAGAAGAGAGATATTTCGAGTGAAGCACAGGAGAAGAAAGGACCTTAGATGCTGGATCATATCAGAACGAAATAGAAGAGAGAACGAGAGAAAGAAAATTGTTAGCAAGAAGAGAGGAAGCGAAGACGAGATAGAAGAGGGAGAGAGAGAGAGAGAAAGGGATGGGCGCTGGGATGGGCAGGAGCGGCACGAGCGGCGGTCTGCTCGAGGCACTTCCTACGGGAACTCCGCTCCACGTGGCGATGCTCGGTCTCGACAGCGCTGGAAAGACGACCGCTTTGTACAGACTCAAATTCGATCAGTATCTCAACACCGTGCCGACCATTGGCTTTAACTGCGAGAGAATTCGTGGCGGCATTGGAAAAGCTAAAGGTACATTCCCCACAATTTTCCATTTTTTTGACTGTCTGTTTCTTTCTTTAATGTATTAAAGATATGTTTAGGGCTATTAGTGTTATTGCTATCATTTCCTTGTTTTATGTCTAATGAATGATAAAGTTAGAATGATAGTGAAAGCGCTAATAGCGTCTCCCCGAACGCATCTTAAGTATACAAAACCATTCTAAAATCAGTAAATCTTCTTTTAATGGTAAATCTTTTGGTTAATCTAGAGTTGATTTTATTTTCAATAGGAATATTATATCAATGAATGTTGTTCCTTGAATTACAAGCAATCAAAGAGAAAGAATTTTTTACGAACTGAACTTCGAGAAATCGGGTAGCGACTACTCGCTTCTTGCTAGCTAATTCTAGATACAATTTCGATAGGAGGAATTTTGCGCAGAAATGATGAGGCGATTTGATGAAAGCTACAAAAATGTGAAATAAAAAGTAGGATGTTCCATTTGAAAAATTCAAGGTGATCTTTACCTGACTGTGGCGACGCTACCTAGGATAATACTACTATTTAATGCGTCACTTAAAACTCTACAACTTTTGTACAAATCAGAATTAGAATTTTGACGAATCTCTTAAGTCATAAAAACATAATGATGTAAGAAATGAGAAAACTACACAATAAACAATGATCTTTCTCGATTTATTTGATAAAAAAAATCGGCTCTAAATTAGTCAAAAAATTAAAAGAATATCCGATTATTTTAAAATATTCTGTATCACAAAATTTAATGCAGGCTTAGATTATATAGACGATATAATAGACTGACTATATAATAGGCTTTCACTTTTGGAGACAAGAAGACAGCATACGATAAGAGAGGACATACGGCAATAGATTTTCTTTGTTCAATTGTGTAGTTGGATTAGTGAGAAAAAGGAGAAATAGCCTTTTTTATGTCTAAGTCTACAGTCGGCTGCAGGAAAAGTGCAGCAAGGAAAGACAGAGGGAGAGGCAAGGGAGATAAGAGCGAGCGGGGGAAGAGAAAAAGAAAGGCAAATCGAAGATAGGGGAGAGGAAAAGAGGGATGAGAAGAGACAGGAAAAGAAGAAAAGCGAGCAAACGTGAAAAACAGATTCAGATTATCTAGAGAAAGATCAGGAAGAGGATTAAAGAATTTAGACTTGGCAAGACCTAATGAACGGAGCTCAGATCAAAAGGAATTAGAGGAATTAGAGATAGTACCAAGACATTGCAGAAGATAGTTATTTTTAACCGTGTTGATAAATAGCGACACTTCGTTGGAAAACGAGCGAAATGCATAGAGCCGGACAGGAGAGTGAAGACAAAGCAGCTCTCCTTGTAACGTCACACCAGCGCATAAGAGATCTGATTGAGTAATCAAGCCAGATTGCAGGCGTTTTTACCCTAAAAGAGCAGAGAGAAGCATGGGCGTCGTAAGCTCCTAGCAAGTAATATTTCAGAAGGTCGACCTTCATGTTGAGAGAGATTGACTGAGAGAAAACCAATCTTTTGACCAATCAAAGGAAATTAGAAAAGTGTGGAAGAGCTCGAGATCAAAAGAGAATGATCCCGGATAGTGATCACACAAGGAGGAAGATAAGAAATGAGTAAGTCCAGTAACCTCAAGTCAGGCAGGCATGGAAACAAAGAAGAGAGGATACTGATGAAAGGATTTTAGAAGAAAACGGTCGCTCATGAGACAGTGCGGATCAGTGCAGGAGTGGGAGTGGGCAGTGTGATGAGTATTGGAAAAGAGAACGAGAAAAAGATGATTACTTACACAAGAATCAAGAAAAGAAACGGTATCAAAGAAAGAGCGATTAATATCAACATTAAAATAATTGATAATTAGCTTTGGAGAAGGAAGGATGAAGCCTTTTGAAATCTGTCCAAAATCAATCGAGATATCCGAATTTAGGCGGGCGATAAACAGCGGCCAGTAATAATGGCCGACAGTTCGAGTCCGATATGAGAAGAAACAAATACTCAGGCTGAGCGCAATACAGCCTGGGCGACAACGCAAGGATCTTAGTCTCAACCTCATATTGCATCAGAAAAACTCATCTCTCCTTTCCACCCGTTCAGCTTTAACAATAGCCGCGATAGCCAGAGAAGTCCACGAAACAATCAGGAATGTGTGGCTTCAGCCAGGTTTCAGACATAGCAATGATGTCAAATAAACCACTGAAAAAGAAATCTGAATTTTGAGAAGTGGGAGAAGAAGGACTGGCAATTCACATGGCAGAGACGAAGAAGTCCGCAGGAAGAAGAAAGAGACGAGGGTGAGCGTCAGTCACCACGCAAAGAGGACCATACGCCAGAAGCAGCAATCTCCGGCAGACGCATGGACGGTAGATCTAGAAAGAATGGTAGAGTGAGATGTAAAAGCAGGAGCATGAAGAAATTGCGTGGAGCCGAGATGAGGAACAGAAGAGAGAAGTGCAGAAATCTCTGAAGAGTACAGTGGCAGAGAGTAGGATAGATGATAAGTGCGAAGTGAGAAGCTGTGTGTGATAGCAAGACGGAGAGATGCAGACGTAATGTTCGAAAGTCGTTCGCGATGACGTAAGCGGATAGGTGAAGTAGTAGAGTAGCGTTTCACGAGAATAGCGCCGTTCTGTATCCAGGCTTGATACAGTCGTCCTTCCCGTACAGTACGTCTAGCATCGCTGTAGATCTGCTGGATATATGCAGGAAGTCTCTCATTCATCTCAATTTTGAATCCAGCGAGCGATGGAGCGACTTATGATCTTTTGAGAGCACCTCTTGCCATCAATCCAGGTTGCGGATAGCATTCGAAAAAAGTCTAACAACTAACGGACGCGGGCGATCGCCTTTGACAGAAATCTGAAAGAATGATACAATGTCGCCTGGTGAGATAGCGATGCGAAGAGCGGAGGCTATACTGGTAGCGACGAAAATTGGAACCTTCAAAGATATACTTCTCAACGCCGAACAGGATAAGTTCAGTACTGAATTTGCTACGTTCCAGAGACTAAGCGAAACTCGAGTTGATGACCGACGCAGTTGTGTCCACAGTTGTGTCAGCAGTTGTGCATGCTCAGGCTTAGATTTGAGAACACGAACCCGTTCGACGAGATTAGCTTGTTGATCACCAAACTCGAGAATGGATGAGAGCGGTCCTAGACGCGAGATTGCTGAGTGTGGAAGCAAACTGCTGCACGCCTACTTCAAGAGTAGAAAGCTGAGATTTAATGGACGTCAGATTCTGCAATTTGGTCTTGATGTTTATCATTTTTTGAGGAAGAAAAGAAATGAGATTCTTCAGAGAATTCGGCTCAGAAGATGTCTTATCAGAAATCAAAGAAAGACTGGATGTATGAGAAGTGCGAGCCGGATGCTTGGAGAGGCTGTGGGTCAGATAGGACAGAGAAGGCCGGAGATATCCGAAAGATCCGCCAGCAATACAGAGCGAGCGCGTCGACACTCACACCAATGTACACTCGCAGACGCAGAGAAAATATAGTAAATAATAATATATAGATATATAATAATATATAATAATATATAATAATAATATATAGATTTTTAATTTTAATTTACTTTTTTCGCTAATAATATATAGATAAGTGACTCAGGTCGCGGATCCCGAGAACGCTAATACAGCACTCGGTCGACGCACGTGCAGAGCAATGACAGATGACAGATCCAGAAAGTTCCAAGAAATTGATCAAGAGCACGAGTCCAAGAAAATTACAGAAAAAATCACAGAAGGTCTAGAGGAGACACTTGCGGAGAGCAATGGTATAAAAAAAATAGCTCTTAACCAAATATCTGGAAAAAGAGAGCCTCACGGGATAGCGATCGGCAAAAAAATGAACGAAAATCGGGGCAGCAAAAAAGCGTGACTGTGTATATTTACGGTGAAGAAAGAGAGAGGAGGGGGGAGAGAGAGAGAGAGAGAGAGAGAGGGATGTCGAGTCCGGAATGCGGTATTTTTTCTTCAAGCAAGCGCCAAAACCGATTAAAATTGTCAATATATGAAATAATAAACTCGAAATATATTTACATAAATAAAATTTCTCTGAATGACAATATAAAAGATCAAAATCAATCAAATAATTTTTTTCTCAGCATTACTCATTCGAAAAACTTTTCGAACAATCCTCGTATTATATGTATAAGTCTACAGTCGAATCTTTGTATTTTTATCCCTTTTCTTGATTTTTTCCTGTTTTTCATCAGTTGTGATTACTAAACTTTCGTACTGCTATTACTTAATTTTTGCTATTACTTTAAATTTGAACCTCATCTATGCGTCACTGTTATAGGATTGAACAGAGATTGAAGAACGTTTCAAGAATAGGGAAGTTACTTAAGTCTTAGTGACCAAAGAGTACACGAGCTGCTTTTATTCGCTTTGAGCAAGATTCTTAATTCACTAGCGAAATCGCTAATAAAAATTTCTTTTAGACACTCAGTTTTTATTTATATAGCGTCTAAAATTTTGAAATTACGTTTAGTGATTGCTGCGATAAAGTTAAACATGTCCAACCTTAGCACTCTCGTCAAATGAATAGCTGACTTTAGCAGCAGCATCAAAAAAAGCTCCAAGATTAGCGAATAAATGGGCGACTGAATAATTTGGCATATTCCGTGACGTCATGATATTTAAAACTGACCGTCTGCACTAAGTCTCTCCAAAGTGCTAGCAACTATATACTATTTAGTAACGTGTAAATGGTTTAATGCTAACGACTTTGTTAACTAGAAATTCACTTTGAGAAAACGAGACTCTACGATAAAAGAAACTAGCGACAGTGTCAAAAACAATTTCATGTAGAGCATCCTTAAAATATACGATGATTATATTATAAATGCAAGATTATAGAATCACATACGTCACTTTTAGACCCGCGTTATATCGTTATGGTCTTTCCTCATTGTAATATAGTATGTTTTTTGATCACAGGTGTTAATTTTCTTGTGTGGGATGTTGGTGGACAAGAAAAGCTACGGCCACTATGGAAATCTTACACGAGATGCACCGATGGTATCATTTTCGTTGTTGATTCTTGCGACACTGAGCGGCTCGAGGAAGCAAAAATGGAGCTTACTAGGACGGCAAGGAGTCCGGACAATGCCAGTGTGCCGATCTTGATTCTCGCCAATAAACAAGATTTACCTGGTATAATTGATATTATAAAATTTACTGTAAATTATATCTTAAAGTTATTGGATGCGCAGCTTTTTAATCGGAAAGTAGT
>JANQDE010000210.1:142236-156936 GCA_037157785.1 Cephalotes varians
ACACACACACACACACACACATACATACAAGATGCGTCACCAAAATCCGGACAAATCGAACAATTTCTCTAAACGAAATTTTATTAACGAAAAAAATTGAATATTACAAAAAATTCTTTTACATATCATGAAGCGGGTCTCTACAGAGTATAATTATTTAATATGGCGCGCGCGCGCRCAATGAAGGCAAAATTGATGGATTCTTCTGGAAGAATTGAGCTTCATTCAGATCTTCTAATCAAATGTTCAAAATATCCACCATCATTCTGTAAACATAATCGAAATCTACTTTCAAAATTTTCTAATACTGATCTCAGTATTTCTGGAGTGATCCCTTCACACAAATTCTCTTTATTCTATTCATTAGTATTCTATTCATTTATCTAGTATTCTATTCTATTCATTTGACTTACAATATCTTAAGACTGTACTTAAAATGATTTTAAACATAAGAATAAACTACGAATACCACCAGCTTAAATTAGACACTGCAAACAATTGGATAAAAATGTAAATAAGAACACTTTTTTTTAAAATATTTCATTTCATGGGTTTCATATTGGCATTGATGGAAAAATTAACTGTGATTCAGAAGTCAAATACAGTCAAATACACTATACAAAAATCTTACGAAGTTCTGAAATTCCGAACAATCTATCATTATAAAAAAAGTATCCTATGATTTTGAAAATATATAAAATAGATAAAATGAGAAATTTTTCTAAAAATTCAAATAAAATACTGTAAAGTATTATTTAACTATTAGTTTTTTTGATAATTGAATATCCAAGATTTACAATTTTGGATATTTCGTTCCAATTTTCGTTCAGTTTTCGAATAATTCTTTAATTGTATATTATGACAAACGATATACATACTTGACAATACTTGATATAATATTATAAATACTTGACTAAATATTTGATATAAAGATACGCGAATTTATTCAGTAAAACACTACAATTTGATTGACACCTCACTTCAGAGTATAGTTTGTTGAATTATGGAATAGTTGAAAGGAAATTTAATAAAAATAATATAGGCATAATTATGGTTTATTTTGTTTTGTTAACGAACTCTTTATTATACAGGTGCAAAAGAAGTTGGCGAACTGGAGAAGCATTTGGGAGTGTTGGAACTAGCCGGAATGTCGGGCAGCGCTTGTATTCGTGTGCAACCGGCATGTGCTATTACAGGTGAAGGACTTCACGAAGGCTTAGATACACTATATCAACTGATCTTGAAACGACGCAAGCTGGCTAAACTGAATCGAAAACGGGCCAGGTAGGCCAGGGCTTCGGAAGACTGCACATGCGTCTTCTGATATTGTCGATTGCGGATAGCCTCTCCTTTGGCGACGCTTTCCACAACTTCCACCTCGTCCTCTCTTTCCAATTGCGATGAGGATGTAGCACATTGACTTGAAAGAAGTGAACGATAATCATGAAGAATGCGATCACCTTTCTCTGACTTTTGCTCTCAGCGAGATGCTATTGGAATTACTTGGAGCTTGCGTCGATTTTTAGATGTGTGCATGTGTACATGATGTGCGCGCGCGTGTGTGTATGTGTGTGTGTGTGTACATATATGTCGGTATAGAATTACATGTGAGTATGAAAAAAGATGAGAAATGGAAGATTTTAATGACTACTGTTCCTATTAGATTGTTGCATAAAATAAATTTTTTTTATTAAGAATTGTGATTGATATTCAAAGTTGTGCAATTTTTTAAATCAATGTTAATTAATATATTATTTATACAATCATATCTATTGGTAATTTTTTTGATTTATTGCTCAGATGTGAGATGAAATGTTTTCACGACGTGAAAAATAAGAAAAATATACCTGAATGGTGTATGTCACAAATTCTTTCATCATAAGAGAATATATATATATATATATATATATATATATATATATATATATATATATAGTCATTTGCAATTGATCGAATTGAAATTAACAAATAAATTTTCAAGTTTGAAATAATGCAGACATTATGCTGCTGTATTACGAATTTTCTTTCTCAAATAAAATTCAATTTTAGATTGAACTGAATTTATTTTGTATGCAACAATGTAATGATTAAAATGGTCATAAATATAAACGTGTGACAATGCTAGTCGACTGAGGAAAATCTATCATTGCGACAAAGAAAAAGAGTCGATGCGAAAGTAGTATAAATGTAAGTAAATAATTTGGGAAAGTTGTAATTTCATAGGCATAAATTTCAAATGCAAGGATGTATTAACACGAACAACGAAGTTGATTAACATTGGAAAATTTGTGGCAATATAAATCATCATAAATTATTTTGCGACATTGGATGTTATTTTTGCTGCAAAGATTAATTGTTGCCATATTTTTCCAATGCAAAGCAGTAATATTCTATTTATATATGCAAGTAATCGGATGCTGCTTATTTCAAAAGTTTATATCTTTTTGTAAAATCCTTGTCATTTATTGAATATATGGAATATGTTAGAAGGAATTTATTGTTAATGACGATTGTTATTCCAAAATATACACAGTGCAATCTTGTTAACTCCTTAAAGTTTGAATTTTTTGAATGGGATATGTACTGTCTAATTATTTTTAAAAGTTTGGGAGATTACTGAATACAAAATTAAGGTTGAAACATAAAAGTTCAAAATAATGGATCCAAGAAATAAAATGTTATCAAATTATAAATGAAATTGCTTATTATGGGATTTTGAAAGAAAAATTCAAAAGATAAATATGACATAAAATGCATATACAAATAAGAAAAATCAATAGTATTTCTCCATTAATAATTATTTTTCTTATCATGAAAGGTTTGAAAATTATATATAGTATAAACATCATAAGAAATTTATACTATTAATTATATCTGAGTCATGCAAAAATAATACTGTGCATTATGTCGAACTTTCTATGATTGACCCGAGAACTTTCCGAGCATTTTACATAAATAATTTTTTATTTTTTATGGTTGTACTTATCACAATATACCGTTAAAATTTTATTCTTTGTAAAGTAATTTCCTTTAAAACAATTCTAATTGAACTGAATAACTTAATATTTACCAAAGATATGATTTTTTAAAGACACTGGTGTGTGTATATATATATATATATATATATATATATATATATATATATATATATATATATATATACATACGATGGGACTTTTAAAGAATTAATTTAATTTCTTTCAATTCATAGAATTGATTGAAACATTTAATAAATGAATGTTTGCGATTAGTGTTTGCGATTAATTACGTTGCTTATCAAAATGTCGCTGTTTCCATGAAAAACTTTCGAGTTCCTATTGCCCTGCTATTTATTAATAATTATTTAATGTCAAATTATTGCCGCTGTCAAAAAAAATGAARTGTGTACGTGCGTGCGTGTGCGCGCGCGTGCACATATGTTCTAAACCATGAAATTCTTGAAAATCATTAAAGGCACTAATATGCACTAAAACAATATTATGCTATATTCAATATAAGTACAAAAAGATGAAGAAAGAACCAAAAATTCACATATTTGACGTCAAATCGCTGTTCTATTAGAAGATGTATGTATATGTGTAGAGAGTGATCTCTATGTTTAATTAATCCAGATAAATATTTCGGCAAATATTTCGAAAAATATGGAAGATACATACTCATATGATTCCTATAATTCTTTTACATACAAAAGTATTAAGGTAAAGTTATCGAAAATTCAATAATTTACAAAATATTTTACATTTTATTTTGGCACATTTTGAAATGTAACATGTCATGTAAACTATTCATTTCAAAAAAACTATATAGTTGCATATTGTAAATTGCATAATTTGTTTGAAAAGCAACTGTATTTACTCTACACCAATTGATCATCTTATTATTCTGTGTATAAAAGTATTAAGATACTATTACAAAAAATAAATAGTTTACAAGATATTTTACTAAAACATAATATAAAATATCTCGTAAATTAATGATTTTTCGATAACCTTAATACTTTTATATGTAGAACTATAGGAATTATATTATGTAAAAAGAAATCATACAATTCCATTTAAAAAATGACACTGATCTTTATGTGATCTTAAAAAAGCGATTTTTTCGAAAATTAATTTTATCATTATTTGTTCTTTTCAGACATACAACTTTTGTCTGAAACGTTTTTATGCATCTTCCATATTTTTTGAAATATTTCTGGATTAATTAAAATAGGTCACCCTATATGCGTGCATGCGCGCGTTTACATTATTTCTAGTAGAATATTTTATAAAAAAAGTTGCTCGTGTAAAGAGGAAAAGAGGTACTCGAAGGTGGAATATATATCACAATCTTATAATAAAGAAATGCGAACTGACTTTGTAGCTAAGAGATCACACTGTCAAGCATGATTATTGTTTTTATATCGATAGTCGTTCTAAATTCTATTGTACACTGTACTTGCCCCTTGTTGTGTTTTATTATCTCTAAATATTTTATCTTTTGCTTCGATCGTTAAACCTAGGCTTTTGACACTCTAGGCCTCCAATGCTAAAACGTGACTCCTTCATTGTCCGAGATTCACTAGGATGCTGATAGTAACTTAGTCTATTTAGTTTTTTACTGCGATGACATTGTTAAATATAATTGAACGCAATTTTATTCTGTATCTGTGATTTACGAATTACTGCAGTGTACAATGCAATATATTGCAAAAAATTATGATTATTATGGTTAAATATCTTTTTTATAAGATGACATAAAATGTAAGTATTCACATTTTACTTGTAAAATAATATAAAATAAATAATAACAACGCGAAAGTTCTTAAATTTAAGATATTATCTTTATACAATTTTTTACATTGTTTGTAATCTGATATTCATTATATTTAGTGTTTCTTTGTTTACAAAAGTACACACAAAAAACACTTTATCTTATTTGGCTATTGATATATTTTTATTTGCAACATTCACAGATGGCAGAGTGTAGAATAAAATTGCGTTCAGTTTTATTCAACAATGTCGCAGCGGGAAGAGACTAAGTGAACTAAATTATTACCAGCATCCCTAATGGATCTCAGAGAATAAGGTCAGATAAAACTATCGAGTGTCAGAGATCTGATTAAATCGTCTATTTATGTATACATATTATTAATAGCGCCAGCTAAATAATCGACGGTACGTAGCGCGTTAGACTGATACGATTTTTTCAGATATATCCACATGAGGAATTTTCAAATAAATATGCTGATTCCGTTACGTTTTCAATGATGGTATGTTCATTTTCTTTTTTCCTTCGCCTCTTGCTTTTTTCTCTTTCCTTTTCCTGCATTTGAAAATACGTCATTAAACGTCGTCGATTTCAATATCATTGCGCTTGCTTTGGAATGTCAAATCGAAATCATCCGGAAACTTGGAACGATACGTGACGAAATCATCGCGTCTGCAGTAATTGGTGAAGAAAGTGAGATATTGGGCTTCCTCGTCCGTCGGCTTCAACAAGCGCGGTAGCAACTTCATTTTGGTCGTGATGGGTACTGAACGTCGAATTAATGATCGTTTTTTTCTTCCAAGTGGTTCCATTATGCGTTTCAGCGCGTTCAACAGTCGGTGCATTAGCTCAAACTAGCAATCATGCAAGTTACATTTGAAATATTATAAATAATTGAAATAATGAAATATAATAATTTAAATAATGAAACAATCCGTGTAACACAATTATTGTTTAAGACACAATTATGTTAAATTTAAAACTAAAAACCTTAAAGATCTTAATTGTTTAAGATGTTAAAATGAAAAACTAAAGTTTTAAATGTTTAAAATTTAAGATTAAATATTAAAAATTTAATTATTTAAGATATTAAACTTAATACTGAAGACAAAGGGCTTAAACTTAAGATTATTCTCGTACTAATGAGTAAAAGATAAATGTAAACAAAAAAGATTATTTACTTTTCTCGCGGCATCTTCCGCCTCTTTTATAGCCTTCATCTCTTGGCGGAATCCTTCCCTCTCGCAAGCACGGACGATTTCGCGTGGCAGATTATCCAGCTGAAGATTAAGATTTTCGTGGATTTTTTCGACCCACTTCATCATTGTAAAACTATCAAGATTTGCATCATTCGGTCCTATGCAGCTCTCATAGGTATCCTCTACGAAAACGCGAAGACAGAGTACCTCTTCAGAGCAGACTAGACGTCGGAAAACATCTCGAAGAAGATAATTAGAGTATTCCTCGAGAGTTGCCGTTCTATTTTCTGCTTTGGCGATGGATTTCTATAAAATACTTTGATTTGTAAGACTAATCAGAGATTAATGTCAGAGATGTAGTATTTTTTTTTTGAAAATAATAAAATTTAAAATTTAAAAAGAAACATATTTCATTAAAATTTATTTGAAATATTTTATGTGCGTGCGTGCGTGCATGTGCATGTGTACAGGGTGAGTAAAAAGTCCCGGTAAAATATCTCGAAAACTAAGCATTTCCGAAAGAAATATTTCCTACAAAAGTTGTAGGATCAAATGTGTTTCAAATGATCTATTTATTGATCTGGTCAGTTTGACCTTGGGTGACGTTAGATCAAGTCAAGATTACATTGATTTTTTTAAACGGCACATCCTATTTTTAATTACAGAATCCAATAGCTGGTATCAAGAGCTTTTCAAAACACTACAATTAAGTTAATTTTTATAAAGTACTTTTCGAGTAATGAGGCTTGAAAGTTAAGGGAAAACCGATCACTGATCCGGCTAATTAAGGCAAGATCGATCACTGATCCAGCCAACTGAAGCAAGATCGACCACTGATCCGGCCAGCTAAGGCAAGATCGATCACTGATTTGGCCATTTAAGGCAAGATCAATTTGAATATATCTTTAGCCATTGATAAGATATTCAAATGGAGCTCCATTTCCTTGCAGATATAATCTCAACCATTTCTCAAAATTTTCTGTTGAAATTAAAATATTTTGAGGAATGCTACGACAAACATTGTTATTTAATTTTTCATGTCTCCTGCAAATGTCGGTGGAGTTTTGTGAACAAAATTTTTTATGTAGCCCCACAAAAAGAATCACACGAAGGAGTTAAATCAAGAGACCGTGGAGGCCATCGAATATATCCATACCTCCCTATCTCCATCTTTCATGAAAGATGTTATTGAGGTATTCCATCACAATGCGATGAAAATGGGGTGACGCACCATCTTGCTGCCACCACATTTTTTTGTCAAATAGCAAGATCAATCTCTTCTAAAAGCAGGCAATTTATTCTGCAAGAAAGAAAGGTAAGTTTCCCCATTTAAGTTATCAAAAAAGTATGGACCAATCAAATATCCATTTACAATTCCGCATCAAGTATTTAAACTCCAACGATTGATTACTTCACACGTTGAGTTCAATGAGAATTGTATATAGACCAATAATGAGAGTTAAACCTGTTGAGTTGTTTATTGTTATGAAATATGCTTCGTCACTGAAGAGAACATACAGGAAAAAAGTTGGATCTTCTCTTATCATTCGTAATGACCAACGACAAAATTGTCTTCTTAGCCTCATATCACGTTCACTTACATCTTGGATTAAAGTGATATGGTAGGGATGGAATTTATGTCTTTGTAAAATCCTTCACACAGTGACATAAGGAATTCCTAAATTACGTGCAGTTCTCTAAGTCGAAATATGAGGATTCAAGTTTATCATTGCTAGCACTGCTAATGCACGCGGATCATTAACGTCATCTTCAGCATTTATTTGCTTGCGGTTTCTCTTACGGATTCTTCTACGCTCTTGTAATAAAATTCTTATCTGCATTGCATTTGGATGTCGTCTGAACGGATATCTATTACGATACAATCTTTCTGCTTTACAATAATTTCCAGCTTCATCAAGCACAAGAATAATATCAACGATTTCATTTGAACTGTAAGCAGCCATTTTGAAAAAAGTTTTGAAAAAGTCTAATGTATTACTAATGTAAAAAAATTGAAAGAAAAAGCTATACGAAAAAAAGAGGAAAGTTGAATCATTCAATTAGAAAGGATTGAATTCAATTCCGTGCGCGTGAGCGTATGTCAAGCAGTGTAGATCGCGGAGAGTATGAAGAATCCCATTCACACGCGCATGCGTACATGGATAACGCTACTGTAACTTTCAAGCTTTATAACTCGGAAAGTACTCAATGAAACGTAACTTTATTTATTATAATATTTTGGAAAGCTCTCGAGATAAGCTACAAGAATATGTAATAAAAAATAGGAGTTTCTATTTAAAAAAACAATAATGATCTTGAGTGGCTTTGACCTGATTTTGACAAAAGCAAATCCACATTTCCGTTATGTGTTACCCTTCAAGCCATGCAACTTTCGTTCGAAATTTTGAAATTTTCGTTCGATTATTGAAAAATTTTTCAATAAAATCATTCAATAAAATCGATTCGCGAGATAACCGACCGTACCACTTAAAATGAGACACCCTGTATATATATATATATATATATATATATATATATATATATATATATATATATATATATACATACACATAAAATATTTTTGGAAAGTAGCGACAATTTTAGAAGGGTGATAAGTCTAGTCAAATTGAACTTTTCGTTTCCTCAAGACTCCTTTTAAAAATATATGTGTCACATCTCAAAATATTACCAAAAATATAAAAATTTCATAGATTATTTTATTATTATGTGTAAATATTTGTGTAAAATTTAAGCATTTATTGTTTTAAAAGTTATTTGATTGTTTTGTTTGCATTGATTCTTATGTAAAATGGCGTTTTGTGTTTATTTGAATATTTATTTTCAATTGATGAGCCAATAGCATGACAGTGTCGTGAGACGAGCCGGATTTTCTCGCGCATGCGCGAAAAAAGTAGTAATCAATGAAGTATATGTATGGATAAAAAGGTGTACTATTGATCACCCGCATATAATTTTACAAATTTTTGAAATTTAAGGAAAAATGTATAATTATATATATATATATATATATATATATATATATACACATTCAATTATATATATATATATATATATACATATATGTAAAACATATATAATTGTATATGTGTGCTGTATATACTATATATTACATCCCGAGCAGCACAAATTAGTTGGGCAACGGTTAACCAACATTGGACAACGGTTGGCCAACTAATTTGTGCTGCTCGGGATATTTTTCCTTAAATTACAAAACTTGTATAAAATTATATACAGATGATCAATCTTTATATATACATAAACAATTTTTTTTTTTCGTCCGCTGAGTCTGCCCGTCAAAACTTTCGCGCTCATAGCACTTCTGTTACTGCAGATAGATACATCGTTGCTAACGGTCATTATAGCCGCGCATGCGCGAAAAAACCGGGCCCATCTTATAACACTGTATTATGAATCAAATCATTAAATGATTACTATTAAATCAAATTTTTTTACATGTACTAATAACATTTTAATAAATATTCATGCAAAAGTTCATTTGGATCTACTTACTTTAAAAATTATTTATCTAAAACAACACAAAATATAGCCATTTTGCTGTACAAGCCACTATAAATCAAATTATTTGTTGTTTTGTTTTTTTCTGCAGTTGATTTTAAAGTATATTTATGATAAAATGTTTTATCGTTTTTTGTCATTTTTGATCGATTAAATAACTCGATTTAATAACTTTTAACATGGTATTGTAGATTGTAGCCTTAAAAAACTAAAAAATAGAAACTGATAAGTGAAGAAAACGCTTTAATCGTTTTTAATTCTATAGAATCGGAAATTAACAAAAAAATATCGTAAATCCACGATTAATTTTTTATCCATTTTCTTTCATCCCATCAACTATCCTATTTATTATCGTTTCTTTTCATAGTTAAGAATCGCGATTGTACGAAAATGTATCGCAAACGTATGAGTTTTGATGTTTCTGATAATATTTCAGGTGTTATTATACAATATTAATATATTTTGACATACACAGGTGATTCAAAACAACCCCGGTGTCCTTGTAAAAACGTATTCCTGACTAAATTTTGAAACGATTTTTCCTTTGGCAAAACTTTATCCGAAACTTAGTTTTTAAATTATAAAAGGAAATAGTTAGCTTATTACGGACCGATTACTTCTTATGAAGAAAAGGAGACAATATAGTTATATGTAAGAATGCAAGCAGCTGTATTAATGAAACCGGAAATTTTACTTTTTGATGTAATTCATTTTTCGGTCTATGTTGATTAAGCATCTTTTGTTCTTCTTACTGAATCATATTACTAAAGCTTTTTTTTAAACATTCAAAATATATCAACATGAATCAATTAAACTAATTAAATTTTAATTGATACGGACTTCCAAATCATTGATCGTTGAAGTAATTTCGTTGATTTTTTGTTTGATCTGCGCTTCAGTCGTAGTGATAGTCATAGTTAAGTCCGCCATCGGTGCGGCGAGCGATTCGAGATGTATGAGTGCGTTTAAATTCTGAGTCTCCATCGCCCGAAAGATGCGGATTAAATCGAATGGATCCTCGAAATACAACTCGGCTGGACCAGCATCAACAATGTCCTGCTCGAATAGTTCTAATGCGATTGTTCGCACATTAAGAAAAGAAATTTTGTAAAAATATTAAGCATTCTTCACTAAACATTCTTCGAATTACCTATCAAATTCTCCAAGGATGCGGTCTCGTCTACTGTTTTGTATCTGCTAAACAGGTCCATCGACGGAGTGTCGACGATATTTCTTCCTGATTCGAGTTGTTGAAGCCAGTCGTATTTAATTCTCCAAGCAACAGGTGATACCCGATAAAGGAACATTTGGCACATTTTTACCAGTTTCCAATTTTCCTCCCAGACATAAACGTCCAATCTATTCTGACCAAATTGTTTTGCGAGCTCGCTTCTTCGAGTACTAATCTCTTCCGTCAGTTTCGCTTCCCGTTCTGCTTTCTCCAGCATATGCATACTTTTTTCATGATCTTTTGATAGGAATTCCTCGAAACCGCTTACGTATCGCTGGCAACGATACTTTTGCAGAACAGTAAAACAGACGAATTTATTTACTCGAGAAATTAAGTATAAAGTTAAATAAAGTTAGATACGGCTTGTATTATGCAAAGCAAAAAATAAAAAGGTCAACGAACGAGCGTCAAATGATTATCATATAAGATCAAAAGTTTATGTAAACAATGATAGAAAATTTAAAGACAAAAGACATTTCGAAGACTTCTTCTTCAGTATAATATAATGAATATAAGTATAAAAAGAGAAATAAGAAACAGAAAGAAAGAAGAAATATGTTAGGCACATTACGAAGTCATTATGGGCAACGCAACATCGCAAGTTTAATAAAAAGAAAATTATAATAATAATCATAATACTATATAAGATAATGATCTGGTTATCGAACGTTATTGTACTTTAACGAAGTCATATAGTAATTAGTCATATAGTAAAAGTCATATAATAAAATAAAATAACTAATTATGAAAAAAACCATTCTTCATTTGATGGAGGATGAGTTAAATCCTTGATACTGATTGGTCCAGAGATGAAAAATAAAAATGTAGTCCACGAAATAAAGATTAAATTCTATAACAAAGAAGATTTATTTAACGAAAAGATGAAAAACAAAAAAGAGAATTTTTTACAAAAATTTACTCAATTAGTCAGAAACCATATAAAATCGTGATCTTTGTTGTAATCAGAAAATTAAAAAAGTATATGACGATGGTTTTCTGTTCTTAACAACGTTAAATTCGTAAATGATAGATAACGTGATATATTGGTAAATATAATATCTGTGTGTGTGTGTGTGTGTGTGTGTGTGTGTGTGTGTGTGCGCGCGCGCGCGCGCGCGCGCGCGCGTGAGAGAGAGAGAGAGAGAGAGAGAGAGTTCTATAGTAAGATCCAGGTATAATGTATGTTCTTAGTGTTCTATGATATAATCCAGATATAGTATGTTTATGCCAAGATGTAAACGTCAATATAAAAATAGTTTGAAGTATGTAATATAAAATTGGATATTTTCAAAATCCATCAATGTTAATAACAGTGTAAAATTGTCTTTCCCGTAATCTTCTCCAACTATTTCATTCTCATGTTCCATTGTTACTTTAATATAATAATTATTACTTTTTTATTTGTTCTTAAGTAAGTGAGACATGTGGTTGCATCTTCGAAAGACGACTTATAACTTAAAAAAAACAACTTTGAAACACATGTAAATTTAATAAGCGCTAAAATCTGCGAAAATTGTTCGTTAGCGCTAAAATCTGCGAAAATTGCTCGTTAGTTTGGCCGTTATTGAGATTATTTATTTGTTTTATTTATTTATTTTTAGAATTCGCTATTGAATTATTATTGGACAATGATTATCCTTTAGATACAATTTTCAAGAAGGTCAATGACATAAAAATTCTTACCGACAAAAAAATAATCTTACTTCTAGAATTCGTCTTAATAAAAAAAACAATCCTATTAACGATAGAAAGTTCATAGTGTTTCCATACATCAAAAAATCTCCGAACTAGTATCGTCCATTGATTGATAAAAGAAAATACATCACAGGTTACAGAACTCTTAATAATCTTGGAAGGTTTATCAAAGTCCAAAAAGATCTTAATCACTTTTTTTCTAACAATAACGTGGTTTGTAAAATTTTTTGTAAAGATTGCGATGCCCCATATGTAGGCAAAACAAAAAGACAGTTAAAAACAAGAATCAAAAAATACAATAGAAATATTAAATTTGATTTTTCTAAACATTCAGTTATTTCCGAACATATTTTACAAGTCTCACACTTCTTTGATTGGGATAATTAAAATTCTTGATTCCGAATCAAATTTTTATAAGAGGTCAGTGTCGGAAATGATACATATTAAAGAACAAAAAAAGACATCAATTCTCAAACCGATACTGAACTACTGGACTAACTAAAATTTTAGCATTCTTGATCAACTTTCTAGACTTTAAAGAGCAGCTTTCAATTTTATTATAGTACATTGTACTTCAAACCACTTCTATATTGACATTACATCTTGGCATAAACGCATATTATACCTGGATTATATCATAGAACACTAAGGCCCAGTTCCACAATTCACGGTTAAGCCGAGTTAACCGAAGTTCAACTCGCTGAACTCGGTTTAACGTATTTGTGGTGTTCCACAATGCCTTAAACCTTGGTTAACGTTCTTAAAAATGAACTCTCGATTTTGGTCGTTTAACCAATTTAACCGAGGTTTACGACTATGGCATCATTAAAATTGCTGTGAGTTTTGTCATTAAAATTGCTTCTTATTTTCGATGATTTCGATTAATGTCATTTTTCGTCTGTTGAAAAATTCGGTATCCGCTTTTTATTCTGATTATCACAGATATTCACAGACAATTCTTTTTTTAATGACATCACAAAATATTTTATTAAACCTTATTATTTTATTACATTATTTTATTAACCTTTAGAAAATAGAAAATAATGCGGATAATTGAATAGCTGATCTCGACACATTATTTTCCTCTTCTTTGACTGCGGTCCAATTCACGCTCAAAGCGCTTACAAGCATTTGTCTTTGTTTGATAAACAAGGAATGAAATGATACTTAAGCGCTCTAAGCATGAATCGGATCGCAGCCTTTGAAAAATCTTAGCTAATCAATCACAGTTCACGTTTGGAGAGAAAGAAGTGTATGTTCCGAGTTAGTGAATAGGATATAGGTTTATGTAACCTACGGTTAAAAATGAGTTGTGGAACGTATTACAGGTTTAACATCAGCGTTAACTTTAGTCCCGGTGTACAATAGGTGTAGTAAGCCTTAAGCCTTAAGAAATTAACCAATCATGATCGAATTTGAAGAGAATAATGAACTATGATTGTTCAATTTCTTACGGCTTAAGACTTACTACACCTATTGTAGACCGGGGCTTAACGGCCGTTCAGTTAAATACTCGGGCTAGTATTTTAAGGTGTAGCAGCGACATTTTTTGTATTTTTAAATACATTTTTTTATTTTGATTAAATTTATTATTTTTTGATTAAATATTTTAATTTTTTTTAATGGTTTATATTTTTATGTATTTGTTTTTTTAATGTATTGTATTCATAGTCCTTTCTTAAATTCCACTTGGCGCCATTTCTTAATATCATATTTTTTTAAATAGAAAGTATGTATACGACAGTTTTTTTGAAAGGTAAAATTATTGTTCTGTTTCGATTGTGAAAAGAGCATGTACTTGGCGCCTTTTTTTACCTTTTTTTTTAAAAAAGGTAATTTTTAATAGAGTAATACGCTGAACAAATCCATTAACTACGCCACGTAAACCTTTGTTAGGCTATAATCAGCGCTGTAAAGATGATAATCTACGTACATTAATCGATAAGTTAACCAAAAATGATAAAGATTACGAGTTTGATAGGTTACAAGCACGACTCAGTAAAATTAGTCAATCGAAAATTAGAATATAATGAAATACAATATATTAAAAAACATAAAGAGAATATTCAATACAATGTAGAAGATCTTGTTGTTATTAAGATTACATCATAAACCAGATACAAATACAAAATTGACACTTAAATTTAAAGGATCAGATAAAAACTGCATTGAAAAAAAAATTTATTGACAGATATCCCAGGATATAATATTGATAAAAAATCGTTTAAACACAATCTTATCCTCTCCCAGATAAACTAAAACCTTGGGTAAGAATGAAAAACCCTACTA
>JANQDE010000210.1:156952-172412 GCA_037157785.1 Cephalotes varians
TTGAACAACTTTGACCGGAATCTATTCCGAAAGGATCCATAATACGTGCCCTCACTCGTATAACCAATTTATTAAAATGCTAGTCAATTAAAATTGTGATATTGCTATGATTTTGTCGGGAATAACGTTTCTAAGTCCGAAGAAGTGAGATTCCTATATTACAATAATAGTAATACTACTAGTGTCACCATTGCGAATTTACTACTGCATTGTTGCTAGTGACACTAGTAGTGACACTAGTAGTGACACTAGTAGTACTTTTTTACGAGGGAAAAATAGGGATACACGAATAATGTAAGTGATAATGAAAACTAATCTATTGTACAAAATGGTAATACATGAAAAGCAAAAAAAAGTTGTTTGTGTGAAATTCTGTGATTGCATTTACAGTGTATCTGCAATTTTAAAACTGTATTCTTATGTCGCAGATGTTCGAGGACGAATATAATGTCTGGTCGAAATTGTAAGAGCCACTTGTCATATATATTACCAAATATCGAAACAAATGAGCCACATAGGATCATCTGTTAGATATCTGTCAGAAATCGATAAGAATTCGGAACGTAAAAATAGTAGACTCTAAAAATAGTAGAATCGAGTCGACGGAACTCACTGTGAGCGTACGAAACATATAACGAACATTGCGAGTGCGCCTGTTTTGCATAAGAACGAACGAGCCTTTTTCTTAATTAAAACAAAGTCTAAGTGAGCATATTTAATTTAGTGCTAAAGTAGTATAACAGAGTAACAGGTGAACAACGGAGCAGCCATGCGGTCTATCATTTATACGTTGAATTTGAACTCCAATCATGTGGATATAGTTCAGAATGTAATCTTTTTGTGAAATAAATTTAGTAACTGCATACTCTAATTAAAACTCTTATTCCATTGAAGAGAATCTTACAATAAAGAATCTTACAACAAATTGATTACAATGTGCCTAAGTTTCAGCCAACCACTCAGCACCAACAAGACAAGTAAGAGATTTCAACGCAGATGCTACCTGCGCTCTCAGTCTAATGACAAAACTTGCTTGAGCTGCTATGCATTTGTTAAAAAATAACGTGTAAAAATCATAATAAAAGTTTTGTGATAAATGCATGAACATCGAAATTCATGATGAAATTATTCTCACCAATTCTGATGATGCATTTTAAATTTATTTTTTTATTTATACTTATTAATCTTTATATTTTAAATTTAATTTTTTAATATTTTTATACCTATCTTCTTAAAAGTCAATAAAATTTCACAAATACTGCAGTCAAAGTTTTTTCTTTACATTTTGCATTGAAAATGGAGTATGATTTCATCCTTATGCACGGCTAACGTTAAAATCTTTGTACATAGAGAAAAGATTAAAGTGTTTTTGCTTTTGAATGTCTTATTAAAACATTTCGTAAAACTGGAAGTGTTTGTTCACGTAAAATCAACTTCGTTTCCAAATTAATAAACCAGCAGTTGTTTTGATTGCAGTGGCATACAATCCATATATCAGGTGTCGACAAATTCTGATTTCTAAGACAAATACATTTTACGTATTCTGAAACTTTATACGTATACACTTATTTCATCCAAACTTTTATTGCATCAAAAACTTCATGGAAATGATTATATTAATCGGATAGAATTTTGTCAATGGACAATTGGAGGTTAATGAATTCTTTTTTAATGGAATATTGTTTATTGATGAATCGATTTTCACTAATCATGAATAATATAAATAGAAGAAACATGCACTATTAGTCCATTGAAAATCCAAGATAGCTTCGATAAGTAGAATGTCAATGGAACCTTAATGTACAATATGGTGTTTTAGAAAATCAAGTCATTGATCTTTCGAATCAAACTTTTCTTTATAGATGATATATTGAATGATCAAAAATATGCTAACTTTTTGTCCTAACATCATCAGTTATTAGAAGAGACGTTAGAAACTTTTATTATGTTTTATTTTTTATGTTAAAATCATGATGTTATAGATCGCTAATCTCCTCTCGATGTTTGTTACAAAATCACATAACAAAAATATGTAATTCTATTTTTAAAAATTCTATTTTTATTTCGATCTTCAAATTTTCTAAAAAATGACCTTGAAAAAACTTTCATTGTCATAACTCTCTTGAAAAGCGCATTTTTTTCTTAGACATTTTTTCGTATTATCAAAAACAAGTAAAATATTTAAGATGTTTGATTTAAGTGGACCACTCTATATATTTAATATAATTAATATACATGTATATTAATTAATATATATGTATATTAATTACACTTACGACACAATAGAATTATACAGGGTGTTTGAAAAATGTCAAGACCCCTAAATAATTTTTGGATGGAAAATAATTGAATGAAATTTAAAGGGCACTTAAAAGACTGCATTAAAAGGACTATCTTATGACATAAGAGAAAACAATCACTGCGGGGACGCACGAGTGAGGCACAGTTCAAAATTCTTAAATATAAGACATAAGAGATCAAGTGATGATTAGTTTGCAAGATCTCAAAAAAACTTTTTCAATTAGACCTTTTGAGACCCACTTGGAAGTGCAGAGGTAGGGGCGGTTCAAAAATTTTAAAGTGCATAAAAGCTCAAGTAATAGCTTCTTTGAAGTATCAGAAAGAACTCTCGAATAAGACAACTCGGCCCTGTATTCTTCATTAAAAGTGTGCGCATGTTTTTGTTATCTGCTCTTAATGTAATCCAGAATCAGCGATGTGGATATGGCAGGTAATTGATCCTTTTGCTTGATTATCATGAGTTCTATCGCTTCTTACTTTGAGGTGTTTGCAACAAACAATCAAAATGCTCCCCCTGAATGCCTAGCAATGAGACAATCGATTGTAAAAACTTGAAACTGCTTTCCTATGGCATTTTGAACATTTGTTGCAATGAAGTAATCCAAACTTGAGAACTCACGATAATCAAGAAACTCAAACATGAGGCATAAGGACTCACGATATCAAGCATCCCAAGCGTGAGAGGCAAGGGGACTCATGATAATCAAGAGTCAGTTACCTGCCATCAATAATAAGATATCATTCGAAAGGTCTTTTTGATGAGCCATCACTTGAACCCTTATGCCATTTAACATTTTAAAATTGTGTCTCACTCATCCCCTCCCCTGTTGCCTCTTATATCAAAAGATAGTCCTTTTGATGCAATAAATATCCTCCTTTTATTCAATCGCCTCTATCCATTCAAAAATTATTTAGGGGTCATGGCACTTTCCCCGTATATACATACATATGTTTATTATGTATACGTATAATGTGTGTAGGCATATATATATGCATATTATATATATTTATATTAAAATACAAGAAAAAACAAAATAAATTATTAAATTATAAAATTATAAACAATATAAATATTTCAAATGACTTTATTTATTCATAAGTTAGGAATAAGTTATTCATTAAAAAAAAAAAATTTAAAAATATTTTATAACTCTTTATTTGCGACATAGTATTATAAAATTATATAGTATGACAAAAATTGGATATTTTTTAACAGAATATTTTTATAAAACTATATATAAAAGTTTTATTAAAAGAAATAAATAAAAGTTTTTTATTGGAAAAATATATTTTTAATAATAAAATTAAGAGGCAAATTTACAACAAAAATACTTAAATAAATAATAATAATGGCATCCTAAATAATAGCCAGATTTGTCCTAATATTTTTTATCCAAACAAAATAGTTTTTTTTACATATTTATACATATTTATATATTTACATATTTTCTTGTATCATCAATAACAAACATTTCAGATGATTATGTTGAAACATCGAAAATTTATCATCATTCTTATAAAATAAATTTTTGAAGATGTTACTAGAAATATTTCTCGTAAAAATATTAAAATTTTAACTTAATTAGTTAAAATTTATACCTGGATTTGTTGTAGTCGGCATGTTTCTTGCTCAAATTGTTGATCTATGCGAATACAATCATCTTTTTCTTGGTAAATGAGAAGTTTTGTTTTTAGTATTTCTCGTATATCTTGGACATATTGTTCCAATGAAAACTTTTCTTTTACAGGTCTACCGGACAATTCTGTAAAATACTCTGGATCCACATCCGTCATGGCAATCGCTTTATCTGGACGTTTTGTTGCTTTTTCCGCTTCTATTTCAACATCTATCTGTATAAAATTTAGGAGAAACAATGCATAATATGTGAAACTTTTCAGTTTCTTTCTTTTTCTTATTTTGCTGTGTCAGCTGCAAAAGTTAAAAATAAAAAGACGTTCCTTTCTTTTTTTTAAATTCTTTATATCATTTTTCAGAATTTCTATATAAATCTTACAACCTTTTAAAAAATTTTTCAAGATTTTTTTATACAAATTAAAATATTTTCCAGAAATGCTGGAAAAGTTTAACTCTTTTTAAAATTCTATTTGCTTTTAAATTTTGAAATATATTTCGAAAATATTTTTCATTTTATAATTTTCGAAGAAAACTTATAAAATCTAAGAAAATTTCAATATTTTTTAGAAATCTTCAATAAATAAAATAAAAATAAAATGAAAAATTCTTAGAAATATTGCGAGATGAGAATTTTTTCGCTTTATATGATGATGATTAAAATATTTTGAACATTTAATAAATTGAATTATACAATATTATTATTTTGCAGCACAAAGGATGCTCAAAGTATTATTTGTACTCTCAATAATAACAAATAAGTATAACTTACGTCTAATCTTTATAAAATAGTGTAAAATTGCAAAATTTTATGTCACACCTTATAAATTTTTCTACCACGTTCAGATATCGCTTTCTTCTTCTGTGCCTTCCACCATTGAAGATGAGCCAAAGTTTGGGAGCAGGAAGGAAAAACAAAGGGTAATTGTTTTTCATTTCTTACATTTTCTCCATCATTCAAAAATTTGTGATCCCTAGTCCAATAATGTTGCATTCTAGGAAGTTGTTTTTAAATTTTGAAATATATTTCCAAAATATTTTTCATTTTATAATTTTCGAAGAAAACTTATAAAATCTAAGAAAATTTCAAGTATGAAAGTATGGAAATATGAAAGTTGTCAAAATTTGTTATATATATAAAACAAATTAGACCTTTCATTCTGCTCGAAAGCAAATCTGCTTCTTTTTTATTTCAAATAAAGAAGACATGAGAAAAAAAGGCAGCTAAATGTCACTTTGGACAATAGACATTATTATTTAATAGATAAGATTAAAGTTAATATATTAGAAAGAGGATAAAATTTGATTTTTAGGATTAACCTTGAAAATTTTCGAGAAGCGTTATTGTTAAAGATCGATTTGGTCCGAAGCGTTGCGCGTAATTTCTTCCGTGCCGTTGGCAGTTGGATTCTTTGATCGACTCTGGCAAGCTCAGAGAAGCTCATTCTGCGTTTTTTCATTAATCAGAATCGAAAGGCCCTTACAAAATACACAGTAACATGACACACTACACGAAATCCATCGAGGGATCTAATTTGTTTGACATGCGCTTTACGCTCTTTTTGTTGTAGTCTTATAATTCAATGAATTCTGTATATAATTTCTTTTCGTAAAATTTAATGAGAAATCGATCCAATGTATGTAATAAAAGAAAAGAAATAAAAAAAAGACAACTAAAATATAACATTGCATTATATCATTTAACATTAGATGATACGATAAACGAATTTCGCGTTGTATTTTGCGATGAACGAATTTCACATTGTATTTTGTAAAGTAAAAGATGTAGGTATATTTCAATCTAAATTAAATTTATATATATATATATATATAATATATAAAATAATATATAAATAATATATAAAGTATAAATTAAAAGATGTAGGTATATTTCAATCTAAATTAAATTTATATATATATATATATATAATATCATATATATAATAGGCACATATATATGATAGGCATACGACAGGAGTAATTCACTCGATGACTTCTGATGAGCAACTGACAAATTTATACGTACATACATAGAAATATGCATACATATTATTTACATATATACAGGGACCCGGATCAACCCTTATGTGCAGATAGAGGACGTTAGACTGAGTAGAAAAGTCCTCTACCATTTTGCAATTTTTGTAATAATTAACGAGATATTAATTTTTGAAGATTGCCGAAAAGAGGCATGTTCGGCCGACCCATCGGCAAATGCAAGCGCTTGGCGAGATACGCCTGCCCCGTGTCTCTAAGCTCGCATAGAGTTGTTTACTGCGGCAATGGCTACGCTCGCTACGCATGAGCGGCGCGGTGTAAACAACTCCTCATTTACCTTTCTTATTTTTCTTTTCTTTTTTTGCTCATCTTTATGAGAATCAATCATGTAACCTTTCTTTGGGACGAAAACGTGTAAATTGATATCAACAATATGACATTGATATCAAAGATATGACAATTTCATTAGTAAATTGCATGATATATTAAGTGATACAATAATGTTATATAATTATACATAAATTCTATTAAATATGTTATTCTCTCTTAAGAGATTATCTATTTTAATTATTTTGAGAACGAAATAGGTATATTTCATGAGACTGTAGTTCTTATATTAAATAAATTAAATAGTTTTATTATAAGCAAAAAATTGAAATAATGAAATGCAATTTCTATGCTTGATTTTATTATACAATTTTGTATATTGTGATTTATTTAAAAATTATAAATTTTACAGATATCTGACACAAGACTGAAAGGAAATAAGAGAATAATATTTATAGAAATATTGCGAATATTTTATATAAATTGAATTTTATGTATGTATATATGTATGCATTATGAAAATATTGGAAAAAATTATTCTACTTTATGTTACACTCATATAATCATACACACATACACACACATATATTACAAAATTATATTTAAATATTGAATACGAAATTGAAAATGAAAAGTGTTCAGTGCTCTATGCGCGTGCGCGCGCGCGCGCGCGCGCATGTGTGTGTGTGTGTGAGAGAGAGAGAGCTTCTCGTGTTTACGACCTGCCTGTCTTGCCGCCGGGAGCGTCCCATTAGTCCACGTTGCGATTGACCACAGCCACTCACAGCAGCCGATACCTAGAGGCTTTCCACTGTTCGAGCGCTGTGAATGGTTGGTGGTCAATTACTAACGGGCGCCACTCGTATATTTTTTCATTTAAATGGAAGCTGTTGGCAGCGTCAAAAATATTAATATTAAAAATAAAAACATTAATTAAATATTTATAGTAAAAATGGGTGACTGCGTTGCTCCATATTGTAATAATTTAGCTGCCAAAGGATATACGATGAAAAGAATTCCTAGAAATCCTAAACGATAAGCTATATGGGTAAAAAATATTAACAGAAAAGATTGGGTACAACAGACAATTCACTTTTTTTGCGAAATTAATACGTTTAAATTTTTTACAATAAGATAAATAAAATATTAAATATTAATGTAATTAAAATTAAATGTGATATTTTAGAGTGCCATAATCTGTTAAAAAAATAATTGCTAAATTTATTGTATTTAGATTAAGAATTTACAATAAAAAAAAGTGTTTTATTACCTCAAAGATAGTAAGTCTATGTATAATATTCGTTAAAAATACAAAAATATTCTAAAAAGTTTATGTATACATTTCTCCTATCTGAATTTATAAGATTATCGAAGTTTGAATTAGAGTGGGAGTTGCCACAAAGGACGGACCAATCAAAAGTTTTCTCTCTCGTGTCCAGATTCTGATATAGGGTTTTTAGATCCGGCTATGTAATTCCGCCAGCTTAAAAATGGATCCAGTTAACGCTGCTGTACGGCCTAGTATGAACTTATGCGCTTTACGCTGGATTCACACTAGCGCGATTAACGTCGCACGCGACGCGCGATATCCAATGAGCGTATAGCTTTTCCCGAAGATCTGTGCGCTCATTGGATATCGCGCGTCGCGTGCGACGTTAATCGCGCTAGTGTGAATCCAGCGTTACGGAATCCAACGGGTGGCCTCCGTTTGGACACGAATCGATTGGACACGAGCCACTCATAGCGCTTGAACAATGGAAAGCCTCTAGGCACCGGTCGCTGTGGTTGGTTGTGTCCAGTTGAGCAGTGTCGAAACGGGACGCTCCCGAATCCAACTAATTTGACCTATATGCACTTTCTTGTGTAGCTTTAACGCTATTAGCTGAAAAATATTTAGGGTCAATTTTACCAACGTCGGTAAGGCCCAGTGTCCACGATGCTAGAAATTGGTCCAAGATCTTGAACGGAGAGAGGATTAACCAATCGCATTTGAATAATTCGGTCACTTGATCAATGCGATTGGTTAATCTTCTCTCCGTTCAAGATCTTGGACCAATTTCTTGCATCGTGGACACCGGGCCTTAACCCCGATCTACAATAGGTGTAGTAAGCCTTAAGCCGTAAGAAATTGAGCAATCATAGTTCATTATTTTCTTCAAATTCGATCATGATTGGTTAATTTCTTAAGGCTTAAGGCTTACTACACCTATTGTAGACCGGGACTTAAGCTAACCGACGGTTAAAGTGTCAACCGTGGTTGGTTTATTCTGGTCAAAGACAAATGCGATTAGATAATTCCATTGGAATTAACAGTCGATTAGTCTAAAGCCAGCGGCATACGATGCTTGTTTTCCTGCTCGATTGCTTGCGTTTTAGTAAATTACTAGAAATTCTGCCTTCTGTTTGGTGCAATTTTAGTAATTTATTAAAACGCAAGCAATCCAGCAGGAAAACAAGCATCGTGTGCCGCTGGCTTTATATTTACCATGGCCTACAATTTCACGTGCTGCTGAAAACAAGCGATTGAAGCGACAGATTTGTCGATCGTATACCAGCGGCTATAATTTTGTAGTTTGAACCCATGGAGACCTGGACCGTTGATTGAGGTGGTGGGGGTAGAGACACGCGTGGAGTGAGAGGCAGATAATAGCACGAACTTCCTTCTCTGTCTATCAAAGCCAATCAGGTCCCCAAAGTCAGCGGTCCAGGTCTCCACGCACCACTGAAATATAATAATACTGGAACGTGCGCAGGCGCTAGTGTCGTGAAATGACAAAGAGGGTCTTAAGTGGTATCTTTGTCTCTTTTTAGTACAATCTTGCTAAAAGTTTCATTGTTAACGTTTATTGGATACACGTAAACATCTTTTATAAACGAGACTGTACGATCCCCACTATCGTTTACCACCATGCGTAGTATAGCTTAGAGAAGGCTAAAGATACCACCTTGAACGCTCTCTCTCGGATCATACTTATTCATAGGGTCGCGTTCGTTCCAGTATTATTATATTTCAGTGCGTGGCACTATATAAATAATGCTAGAATAAGTATGATCCGAGAGAGAGCATCCAAGGTGGTATCTTTAGCCTTCTCTAAGCTATACTACGCATGTGTGGTAAACGATAGTGGGGATCGTATAGTCTCGTAAAAAGACATTTATAAAAGATGTTTACGTTTATCTAATAACAATGAAACTTTTAGCCAGATTGTACTAAAAAGAAACAAAGATACCACTTAAGACCCTCTTTGTCATTTCACGACACTAGCGCCCGCGCACGTTCCAGTATTATTATATTTCAATGTCTCCATGTGATCTTTGAACCGGTTCAACTACAAAGCGCTACCGCTTAAACGCTGAAGGCCGAAGCACAGACTCTTGCATAACGCATAAGTATAAGACATAAGAAAATTAACCAATCAAAATTCTTTATTTCCTTCTTTTCTGTAAAACAAAGAATTTTGATTGGTTGATTTTCTTATGCCTTATGTCTTATGCGTTATGCAAGAGTCTGTGCTTCGGCCTTGATACTGCTGCTGATAGTGCTGCCGCACCGTGTCGATCGTGTATATCGAGAAAGACATAACCTCATGGATCTGGAAATCAGGAATCAGGAATACATGTCATAGAACTTCTCGGAATGAATTCCGATCGGAATTATTTCGTTTTCCCTAGAAAACACAATAGAAATTTAGGAAATAATTCAACAATTTCGATCGGAATTTCCGAAAAGCTCCATATATGTTCAGGATGTAAAGCCGTAATCACACTAGCGATTGCCAATCGGCAATCGCTAGTGTGATTACGGCTTAAGGCGATGTGACACAATGCGCAAGAATAGGCTCTTTTTAAAAATTATAGGGCCCGTACAGCCGAATAATAACTTTACTGAAATAATATTGAAATGTTAATAAACGCGAAATTTGTCTTTCAATTCTATCGCTTCTAATTTCAATTCTGTTGCTTCTACTCATTTTCATATATAAAAATTATCGCTATATAGTTCAGCGACAAAAGCTGTCACGTGATCCTTTCGCTCAAACGATCGGTTTCAACGGTTTGTGAGATTATGTACCTTTAAACTCGATTTTTTATCTCAAGTTCAATTCATCGGATTAATCGAATTGTAGAATTGACCTAAAAAAAATCGATAAAAAGGCACCAAAAAAATTGATTTTTTAAAAGATCGAATTGAGATCGCTCATCCTTAATATCAATTACAAAAGAAAAAGAAGTCTTAGGGAAAAAGTTACATGATCGCTATTGAGGTTAAGTTATATTACAATGAAAAGAAATTGTTATGGATATAAAAAGATGAATACATAAATTTCAAATTAAGTTATTTTGTTACAGATATGGTATCGAATCAAACACTTATGAAAATAGCGAGTGTTGGAGGATTTGTAACAGCAAGTACAGGTTATATTTTTCATTATCGCATACAATATGATATTAAAAAAAGTGAGACTTATAAAGATGTTATGAATACTCTACGTGCACATAAGAAAGCTATGTCATATCTTGGAGAACCTGTAACGTCGGGTCGCATCACTTATGGTGATGGACATCGAATGCTTGAACACAAAGATACAAACATTACACAAAGTTACAAATGGTTTAAAATTTCACTTACAGGAACCAATACTAAAGGAAAGTTATATTATGAAGTAATATTGAACCATAAACTTGAAAATAAACCTGAAGTGTCTAAAATTGAAATTACGTTTGATAATATACATAATAAAACATTTATAATAAGACAATATGAAATAAGTTAAAATAATAAATTTTTATTAAGAAAAAAATAGATTTGATATTTATATAAAATATTTAGAGATATTTATTTATATAGCATATAAAAATAGTTAAGTAATATAAAAACAAGTAAAAAATTATACAAGGAAGTTATATGAAGATAATTAAAATATGTATAAAAATGGATATCAATGGAATGTTTGTAAAGGCATGTCGGTAACACCTTTAGGTACTCTCAAACCTCGTCTTGTATAACCTAAAGCTGCTTGGATAATATGTATAGCTGCTTGTACAGTCATTTTCACATCTTTTTCACTACCAATTTGTGGATTAACTTCCACTAGGTCGATAGCACTCAATCTATGTGTTCTATAAATTTCTTCCATAAGATGAATCGCCTCTCTAAGAGACAATCCTCCGCGTACTGTACAAATATGTATATGCAAATATATAAGGATTTATATTATTAATAAGAATAACACTTGTGCACACATATAATATATTACAAACCTGGTGTTCCAGTACTAGGTGCTTCAAGTGGATCTAATGCATCTATATCGAAACTAACGTGTAGAGATCTTGAATTATGAGGATCTATTTTATTAAGTGCCATATGTATCACATCGTGAATACCTAAAAATATTAGTATTACATATTATTGGAATGAATAATATTAAAATGTATTGAAATATGTATTGAAGATTTTATCTGATCAATGATTCTGATCATAATTATTTTATCCAAACCATAACGTTCTATATCTTCCATTCCATAAGCGGTAATACCAAATTTTTCAATGATTAATCTTTCATAACAATCTATGGATCTTAAACCAATATAAGCTACGTTTCTGATAGATAATCTATAAAAAGATAATGATTAATTAATTTTTTGTTTATATTCATTTTAATTTATTTGATATAATTAAAAAAATATATTAGCATAAATGTTCAAATATGATAATATTCTTACATTGGCATTTGCCAGTTCATGCCTGGTAGATACGGCCAATAATCAGCTAGCTCTTTAGTTAACAATGCTACAGGCATTCCATGCACATTACCGCTCTCACTAGTTTTGTTAGTATTTAAATCTGCATGAGCATCTACCCAAATTACTGCTACATCTTGTTTTTCCTATGAAAAAAAGTACATTTAGATTTAATGAAATATTAATTTTTCTATGAAAATATTTTTTTGTACCTTGACATGTCCATCGATTGAACCGATACCCAAGCTGTGATCACCACCGATCGTTAATGCTTGTCGGCCATCACGTAACACTTGTCGAATTTGTTTAGATAAATTACTCATACAACTAGCAACATGGTTCAAATGTGACATATTTTTTACATCATTTATATTATTTGCATTGTAGAGCACATCGCCATAATCTCGCACATCCAATTCTTTTTTTATGGAATTATTATAAATATAAAGTTATATATATATATATATATATATATAAATATATAGTTATCTATATTTATGTTTATACAATGTTTATACAAAAGATAAATATATTGCTGCATAGGTTTACCTAATATTTTCAATTCGTCTACCAATCCTGCTGTTCTAATCACCTCAGGTCCACGAGCTACTCCTTCTTTTTCCTTAAAATTTTTAATATAGTTAATATAGTATTTAATATTTTAATATTTAATATTTAATATTTTAGTCTACTTCTACTAATCCTTTACCTTTAAATATGTATTAGCTATCGAGACTAAGATTTTACTTACTAAAAATTTACTATTTTATATTTTATATTTACCTGCCCTTTATCAAAAGGTACTCCGATTATACCAACTTTTCCACTATAACAGCGAACATCTAATTTATTAAAAATTGTGCGAAGTTTAGTAAATATATTCATTTTAAACTTTATATCTTTTCCTTGCTGTAATTATTTACGATTACATATAAAGAAATAATCTGTTCTTTGACCTATAGCTGCAGTCTGATATGGAAATCTTATTGACGACATAGATGGAGTAAAAAGACTACTTAATGATAAACATGAATAGTAGATATAAGTATGTATTCGTAATACATATCATATTTGTATGTGTATACCAGGATTGAGAAATTACTTATAGTACTATTATAGTTACTTTTTTTTGATAACGGACTGGTAACGACATTACTATTTTTTTCGTAACTGTAATATAGTTTCATTTTTTCACGGTAACGGTAACGAATTTAAGTTATTTTTATTGTTAATGTTTACATTTTAAACCTATTTGTAACATAATTTCTGTGTATTCAATCTTCAGTTTTCAAATCTTCAATATTTATAGGTATAGTCCATTCTTATTTTAAGATTATCTTAAGTAATGTCTTAAGACACTAATATGGCTCTGTGATTGGCTTATGACATCTTAAGAGTGTACTTAAAACAATCTTAAACATAAGACTCGACTATGAATACCGGCCATAGTCTGTTGTTATATTTAAGACCGTGTTAATCCATTAAGTTTCAGGAAGCTCTGATCTTAATTAAAATTTTTAACCTGCAATTGATATTTAGGGATAAAAAGAATTGATATTTCCGAATTTTGTCGATGAAAAAAAGGATATCTAAAAAAAAAAGATATAAAGATTAAAAGTACTCGAGCAACACATATTAGTTGACCAACGGTTGGTTTTAAATCGGAAGCATCGGCAGTTGGGAAAACAATGCTGGATCGACATTATTAAAATGCTACGATCCGATGAATCGTTAGATAGGCTATTTAGTTCTTAATTTTATAAGAATTAAAGAGATTGCTGTGCTTCCTTGTATATTTTAAAGTATTTTGAAATAACTAGCAATATTTTTAATTTATTTAAGTTTTTGTGTATATTATTAATCGATTAACGACATAATACCAACCATTTGTAGAACGATGTTTAGCCGAAGTTGGACTAATCATAATATTTCTCAAAATAATATTAAATAAAATCTTATTATCGTATAAGGCTACAATATCAAAGGAAAAATCATTTAAGAAATTTCCTACGTTATTTTTCAATTTATCATAGTATCATTTTTTATTTCAAAGTGAATTAAAATGAACAATGGAAATGAAAGCTTCTAGGCACCGGCCGCTGTGATTGGTGGTATCCAAGCGAGAGATATAGTCAATCGGGATACTCCAAAATTAATATTATAAAATTAATATTAGCTAAAAATTATACGTGTATTGTAAAGTTCTACGTACAATGGAAAAAATATTAGGAACGTGAATAAATATTAAATATTTATATTTCGTCTATAATTAAAAACTCATTAAGAGTCATAGGAACTAATAATTGACAATATTAATTCTGTTGAGTACCGCTCGAAAATTGCATAGGCAAAGGAAAAACTAACGACCAAGAACGAGCAACATAAAAGAAGGTGTTATTAAAACAAAACCCAATGATCGAAATGTGGTTCAATACATTATTCTAATTCAAATAAATCATACGTTTCTACTGTACACAGTTTTCATCAGTGATGGTAATTATTAGATACGTGATAGTCATTAAATCGCGCAAACATGAGCATATGTCGAAAAGAAATTTTTTAAGCGAATAGTGATCGGCATTTCGGTTCGTTTAACAGAATATGATAAATAAAACGGCACGATCTAAACATGTATGGATAAACGGTATATAGATATAAAATAAAAATAGTTATAATAATAAAACTTGTTGTAGTCATGACGATGACAAGGTCAAAATGAGATCGAATTGAAGCAGCGTATAGATTTAAACATTAAACGCTTTTACTCAATGTTCTTCCTCCATCTTCATAATTACTTTCCATGCCAAATCACGGGAACGCCCACCCTGGTACAGGAACGTGGAAGAATAGTCGTTGGTGGACGAGAATCCTTGCAAGTGTCCCTCTGAGTTTGAATCTAAATAGCGACACAGAGTTGCTTGACGAATCATATTTTGACATTCTCAATGAATTAACTTAATCCATTTAGAGTTTGCTCCTTTCTCCACTATTTACTTACACTAACTTTATCTTAGAACAAACTGTCATAACAACCTTATTTATCTTTTTGCTTTCGTTTACTCTCTTAGTTCTGTCCTTATTGTCATCTTGACAGGTTCGAAATTTATTTCCGAAACATAATTGTTGTAATACAGGTATCAATTCTTTTAATTTCAGTTTACTTATCTTTCTTTATGCTTCATTTTCAGTTAATTTTTTAATTAATTTTAATTTTTGAAGATCACTTTAGACTTTACTAATTTGAGATTTACTCTTGCTTAATAGCATCAATTTCCTTCCTTATTAACTTGCTGCGTCATTGCTACATGGAGTTCACGCGTCCTTACTCGAATTGAGCGTGACTCTCAGAGGGACACTTGCAAGGATTCTCGTCCACCAACGACTATTCTTCCACGTTCCTGTACCAGGGTGGGCGTTCCCGTGATTTGGCATGGAAAGTAATTATGAAGATGGAGGAAG
>JANQDE010000210.1:174132-185554 GCA_037157785.1 Cephalotes varians
TTATCCAATCGCATTTGTCTTTGACCAGAATGAACCAATCACGATTGACACTTTAACCGTCGGTTAGCTTAACCGACGTTGGTGAAATTGGCCCTAAGACAACAATCTTCTAAAATACAGTAAAAAAAATAAGTTATTTTTTTTTTTTACCTACGCACGAATACCCGCGCCAGACTCCCATTAGCCCTTAATCTCCAAAATTTGACAAAGAAGGTTACAATGTTATGATACATGTGTACAAAGAAGGTTATGAAAATTCCGCCAATACTATAGACAATGGGAGCATCCAGAAGCGCAACCGTATAATTAGCGTATTCTATTAGATTTAAAAATATAGGCCAATTAAATGCAAGAGTTCACTGAGCGCTCAGTGAGCTCTTGTATCTTATTAGCGTATTCCATTAGATTTAAAAATATAGGCCAGTCCAATGCAAGAGCTCACTGAGCTTTCAGTGAGCGGTTTCGTTTCTGGATGCACCCAATGGCTGCGTTCAGCAAAAAAAGCCGCTCAGTGCGCGTAAGCTGATTCTTTAATATGATTCTTACGTTAGATCTTTACTGGATCTAAATGTAGAAACCAATCATAATGAGCGCTTACTGAGCGGCTCTCACTGAAATATAATACTGAAATGTGTGCGACCCTATGAATAAGTGTGATCCGAGAGAGAGCGTCTAAGGTGATATCTTTACCCTTCTCTCTAAGGGCTGAGTTATGGAGGCCGTAACCGTATGCCGTATGCCGTAATCTATAAGAATTGACTAATCACAGTCGAATGAGAAGGGAATACTCGACTGTGATTAGTCAATTCTTGTAGATTACGGCATACGGCATACGGTTACGGCCTCCATAACTCAGCCCTAAGCTATACTACGCATACATGGTAGACATAGAGATATAAGAATAGAGCACAGAAGGGGGCGGAATCTGCGATATCGTGCTAGAAAGAGAAAAATAGCAATAAGGGCCCCACTTGTCTCTCTCGCACGTTAGCGCTGATTCGCTGTGGCTCACGCATATCATTTCGACAGCCAATCAACGCTAACGTGCGAGAGAGACAACCAGGGCCTTTAATGCAACTTCTCTATCGTACACGATATCGCTCTCGCTTACTGCCTACCGTATACTTTCTGCCCTCTAGTCTTATATCTCTATGGTGGTAGACGATAGTAAGGATCGCACGAGATCATAGGCCGATATTCATAGTCGGATCTTAAATTTAAGACCATCTTAAGTACAGTCTTAAGATGTCATAAGCACTGAAATATAATAATACTGGAACGAGCGCGGGCGCTAGTGTCGTGAAATGACAAAGAGGGTCTTAAGTGGTATCTTTGTCTCTTTTTAGTACAATCTGGCCAAAAGTTTCTTTGTAACGTTTATTGGATACACGTAACCGTCTTTTATAAAACGAGACTGTACGATCCCCACTATCGTTTACCACACATGCGTAGTATAGCTTAGAGAAGGCTAAAGATACCACCTTGGACGCTCTCTCTCGGATCACACTTATTCATAGGGTCGCGCTCGTTCCAGTATTATTGTATTTCAGTGGTCATAAGTCAATCACAGAGCCGTATTAGCGTTTTAAGACATTACTTAAGCCAATCTTAAAATAAGAATCGACTATGAATACCGGCCATAGAGGGGATCGTATCTTTGTGCTGGAAAGAAACAGAGATATCACTTAAGACTCTCTTTATCATTTTACAACATTAGCGTCCGTGCACGTTCCAATCATAGACATAGTAAAAATAGACTGAACAAGTCGCGCGAAGCCTGGCCTGTGAGAGAGAAGGAAAAACACCTGTGTGGGAATATAAGGTCGCGAGCGTTTTCTCACTAATTTCTTTATTTTTATGAAATCGTACAAAAAAGTTAATGAACGATATATTACTTCACGCTCAATTGTCTTTCACTAGACTAGACTAGTCTCCTCTATTTTCGGGCGTTCACAAAACTGTCTTGATTCCTTAAGCTTCTCTGATTGGCTGTTCCAGTTTTCTTGTCCATTAGTGTTTTTCACCAGGGATTGGTCGCCACATCTGATTGTCTTCTCTGTTTAACAGAAGAAAGTGGGGGAAACATTAAGCAGGGGACAGTCAAATCAAATGTTACGTTTACTCTTAAGCACATATTAGACTAGAGATTGAGATTGAGATTGGATTGGTACTTAACTAATCAGAAGAAAGAAAACCAATCTTAAGTATAGTGAACTTTGCTTTGATTGGTCAAAATCTAATCCAATTTCAATCCCAATCTCTAATCTGATACGGGCTTTACTATCGACATGGAGACCTGGACCGCTGATTGAGGTGGTGGGGGAGAGACACACGTGGAGTGAGAGGCAGATAGCACGAACTTCCTTCTCTGTCTATCAAAGTCAATCAGGTCCCCACCAAAGTTCATTGTTCGAGATTTCTCATCTAACTTGTCAATCGATACGATGTATTTACATAGTATGTGTCGTTGCGCGCTAAAATTGTCCTAGAAATGTTCGATTCTCATCGAGAATCCGTGGTGTTTACTTTAAAAAAAAAATAAAGCAATCCTTTCATTACGCTTTTATCGTTTGAGTGATTTTCGCACGTCATATAGAAGACCGAACGAAACGCACATATAAAAAAATTGCGATATCTAACAGGCCGGTCGCGGACCAAATAAAAAAAATATAAAAAATGGAGGAAAAAAGAAATAACAACGAATGTGAGCAACGTTATCTACTGGAGAATATTTTTACAAAAATATATGGGAAAACACGACAAACACGAATGCGACACATTTTACCCGAGTTTTTTGCGACGCAACGAGCGCTTAATGAGACTCCCGACTCTTGCATAAACCCGGTAACTTTCAATATTTCAGCAAATATCGCGCGCACACACTTGTCGCCTTTCAATAATCTCTCCATCGGGTTTTAGCGGCTTATGCGCGCACGTTTCGCAATCCGGCTCATTGATATGCATGCGCACCATCTGCGAATCTGATTTGTAAATTATTCAAAACTCTTAAAAGGTTCCGCATAAATCTCGAATATTTACGAAGCGAGGAAAAAAAAGGGGGATTTACAGGCAATTTAGCGGACTGGATAATGACGCTTGAGCGCCGGTCACTGCCGCTTTTCTCCGACGCTTCTGTATTTATTCAATGCAGACTCTCTTTCTCTTTCTCGAGTATGAAATCGTTCCCGAGAGCCATTGGAAAAGTATTCACGCCTGCGTGAAGTTTTTATCGGCATTATACGTGCCCGGCGCAATCGTTCGATTCGCTCCAGACAAATATCCGTGCCCGATAGAGGCTGGTGTCATTTCATACGCTCGCGGTAATCCGTTACATCTAACTGTGCATAATCATTCTAATAGTTTATCTCGCCGCAAAAAGAGATACATGAAAAGGACTCTTGCGCCGAAACGCAAATTTTTGCGTATGGAACGATTAATCTTTTAATTGTTTTTTACTCATTAAATCCTGATTACCCGAGCAGCACATATTAGTTGACCAACGGTTGATTTTAAATCGGAAGCATCGGCAGTTGGGAAAACAATGTTGGATCGACATTATTAGAATGCTACGATCCGATGAATCGTTAAACAGGCTATTTATTTATTTATTCTACAAGAATTAAAGGGATTGCTGTGCTTCCTAGTATATTTTAAACTATTTTAAAATAACCAGCAGTATTTTTAACTATTTAAGTGTATACATTATTAATCGATTAACGACATAATACCAACCATTTGTCGAACGATGTTTAACCGAAGTTGGACCAACCAATAATTTTTTTCAAAACAATATTTAATAAGATCTCATTATCGTAATAAGGATACAATATCAAAGGAAAAATCATTTAAGAAACCTCATTAATACGTTATTTTTCAATTTACTGTAATAATTATTTTTTATTTCAAAGTGAATTAAAATACAATGGAAAGCCTCTAGGCCGCTCTAGGCTTTTGTGATTGATAGTGTCCAATCGAGACATGGTCAATCGGGATACTCCCAAATTAATATTGGCTAAAATTATACATGTATTGTAAAGTTCTACGCACAATGGAAAAAATATTAGGAACGTGAATAAATATTAAATATTTATACCTTGTCTATAATTACAATCTCGTTTAGAATCACAGGAACTAATAATTGACGCTTCTGATTTACTGTCGCGACAACCGCTTCCACGATTCTAAATAAGTTTGCAATTGTATTATGGACGAATATAATATTTATTTCTGTTCCTAATATTTCCTCTATTGTGCGCAAGGCCTCGCAACCAATGTTAGTTCATTATTACTTGGCAACATTGGGCCAGAATTTAGACAGTCAACATATGCCCGATTGGATCAATGTTTTTATGAGATTAGATCATTTTTCAGTTGTTGATATAATGTTGGCTAAATGTAAAATCCAACATTTCACCAACCATTGGCCATCGGTAAACCAGCGTGACGCCGCCAATATCGGTTCATTGTCATTTCAAAACGTCGGGCCGATATAAGACCATTGGGTAATCGACATAGATCCGATATAAGACCAATGTTTTTGTGCTACTCGGGTATATTAGTTTATATAGTATTTCTTTAACGCCTTTCGCAGAAAAACGTTTCGTGATATTTTGCGATTGCTTACATTTCCGGGTGGCAAACTGCGGATCTGTTGTTGTTTAATAGGTCTTAAGACGCTTTTTGACAGTCAATTTCTCGTTAGAACGCGGTCAATTCGCATATCCGATTGCAAAGCAATTAAAGAATCGCATTGAATTCTTAGAACATATAGGAGGAAACATATAGGAACATAGGTCTATAATCCTTGCATTCGAGGGAATGCAAGTTGACTCAGAGTAGATTGAAAAGGATGGAGATACAATGCGCTTGGCCGGCAATGCGCATGCTCCAGACAAATAAAATCGATTCGTATGGGGTCTGCAGGAAGATCAAAAGGAGACCATATGTTGTGTGTTGCGATGGACTCTACTGTTTTTCATCACCCCGCAGTTCCCACGCATATCGCGTCTTGTAGTATTTATTTGCAAATTTGATGAAGAAATAGCATTAAGAATTCAATCAAATTTTGCACGTATACTAATAAAACTCTTAGAAATATTTGTGCAAAAGTTCATTTGGATTCACTTACTCGTTTAAAAGATATTTACCTAAAACTGTAGCAAAATAGGGTCATTTTTCGTTGCATTTAGCCATTATAAATAAATTTTTTTGTAATTTTTTCTTTGTAGCTGATTTCAGAGTGATTTCAAAAATCCGGATATTTACGATCAAAATTTTCTGTCATTGGTTTGGAAAAAAAAAGAATAAATTAAGAAAACTGCAGTTTTTAAATTTCGATAACTTTGGTATTGGAGAGAGAGTCAAAATAAAATCCTTAAATAAAATCTGCCTCAAATATTAATATCATATCGGGAAATATGACAATCGCCGATCAGTAAATAAAATAATCAAATATATGCTTTCAATTGTCAAACGCGTTATTTGTACATACAGATTTTCATATTAAATGCCAATTCTCGACTAAAAAATTTCAAGAAATGATAGGATAATTTTCGTCATCTCGTTAAATAAATAAAATGGTATGTTTGTCAGTGAATCGTGTAAATTTTGCAATATCCATTTTTTGTTATGATTAATTCGTTCTCCGACACATTCGACTGTTATTTACTCTTCGGTGCACTCCCTGTATATTCTCGGTATATTGATTTTGTTTCCCGAACACATATGCGGTGCTTTATATTGCATAATTAAACTACATTAATGGTTTTGCATAATTAAACTACCTGGTTTTCATGCACGCGTTGCCACGCGTACTTGACGCACGTCCCTATTAAAACGCAGCAACGCAAGCATAAAAATCAAGGATTATCGTTTCAATAACATAGGGGAGCCGAGATCTTTTGAATAATGATTTTTAGATAAGAGTAGATGGAAAATTTTTTAAATACTATATATAGCTGTTGTCTACAACGAAATTATAAGCTTTAAGTCATAAGAAATTGACCAATCACAGTGGAATGAGGAGAATAATCGATTATGATTGGTCAATTTCTTATGGCTTAAGACTTAAAATCTCATTGTAGATATCGCTTTGTATATCTATTACATCTCTTAGGTATTAAAAAATATTACTTTTGAATATCATCGTAAATATATCACCGTAAAAATAAGTTATTTAATTTTAAATAAAGCTGTAAAAATATGATTTATTAATTTCATATTCATGGTTGATTGTCTTACGTTTCATATTATAATATATAATACAGGCCTGATCACACCCACGGAGCACGCGAAGAGAAGAACATGCCCCCTCTAACGCCTCTTCTCTGACTCTTCTCGTTTTTCCTTTCTAGCACCTTCCTATCAGCGCTATTGTGTAATTCTATAATATATAATTATATAATATATATAATATGTATAATATATATTTCAGATAATATACAAAATATGATTTAAAAATCGCTGTAAATAATATATACGATGCTTTTGGCGTAAACTATTTTATTCAACAAATTAATATTATATAATCTACAACATAAAGAAGACAATGCTTTGCCATATATTAATCGAGTTATAAGTTCTTTGACAACCAATCCTATATGATAATCGATCCCGATTTCCTTTCTATGTACGTTTCGTCGCTTCCACGTACATTCATAATTAATGAGATATGTATCCCGATTGTTGGAATCTGTTAGATTTATTGAAATATGTATTTTACTGTATTGTATTGTGAATAAATAAAATAAATTATCTCATTAAAATCAATGAGGCATCGTGCTCGCATAAGATGCGAGCGTCAAATTCAGTTAATGAATTAAGCATACTCTGTAATTTAATTAATGGTTTTTATTCTGAATACTACAGAAGTGAAGAAACTGTTATTGAAAGAGAACGACAAAATATATCTGCACTGTTTATTTATCATATCTATCTAAAAAAATAAATCTATTTTGATTTAAACTTTCCATAGTGTAAAGTAAGCTATACACGCATCGATGGAAGTCAATGCATATTTACGCGTTCAGTGTGCTCCAGGATTAAATCGATAGAGAAACGTGCCTGGAGGGGAACTGCGCGATGAGAGAATTTCAACTCTGAGGATCAATCATGTAATTTCATGTGAAAAATTTCACTTTTTATTTTTCACTTTTCACTTTTCACTCATCGAGATTTCACGTGAAATTTTTCAAGCTTAGCGATTATGTATGTAGCTTGGAAGCATCACGCAATTGTCTTCGTTATATCCTTAATAAATTTCTGTTTTCATTTACAAATTTTTCAAAAACCCTGCACATTGCAGCCATATTATAACTACGTATAAAAAATATTAAAATGTTTTAATTATTATTATAATTATATCACAGAAAAATATTGGATAATTATTAAGTATTGGATAATTATTAAGTTTAAACTCCTCACTTCCAATTTCGATGAAATTAGGCTTGTTCAACACGTTTTCGCACGAAATGAAAGAATCTGGCAGAGAAAATTAATAATTCTAACAAGAATGTACTGACATACTTATTTCCAAAGTCTAATTCCAAAGCATATTCATTAATTCTCTAGATTTCCGCCTTTCCGCTACCAAAGTTAATGGCGAAGAAGTTCACGTGAAAAATTTCACATTTCCACGATTAGGAGAATTACATGATTCCGCGAAATCGTATATGATCGTACAGTACACATGAAACTTTTCACTTTTCACGTTTCCACCCTAAAGAAAAAGTTACATGATTGATGCCCTGATTTATATTTTGTGAAAATAGGGACAACGATGCAACGATGCTTAGATCGCGCCTAAATGTCTCTACGAACATATACAACGTGGTCCTCCGCCCAGTGACGAGAGAGGAGCAAGCAAGAGTGAAATAGCAAATGTGCCATTGATTATACGATTAACCTCTTGATTACGGCAGACTTTAATACGTACTGCAGGTGGCATGCGGCAAAAGCTCGCGGCTCAACAAGCATTTTCATTAACATTTGTGCGAGATTCTTTAAGTACAATTTTCTTATTGGTTTGAGTTATTTGATTTTTACTTGCACTCTTATATAAAATCGTGTTTTATATTATTATTTGAGTACTTATTTGCAAATTTGATGGATTTGAGGAAGTAGCATTACAAACTAAATTTTTTGTATGTACTAATAAAACTCTAATAAATATTAGTGCAAAAATTCATTTGGATCCACTTACTCGATTAAAAGTTATTTATCTGAAACTGCAGCAAATTATGATCACTGCATAAGCCATTATATATCAAATTATTTGTTATTTTCTTTCTTTAATTTCAAAACATATTTACGACAAAAATTTTTGTCAATTTCCTTTTTTGATTAAATTTCGACAGTTTTTAGCTGATTGTATAGCTAAACATCCTATGATGTATTTATGACAGATTACTGTTTATATAGAAAGATAGTGCTACTCATACAACTCAGCGTTCTACGCTTTTTTTCTTCTTCACCGACAAGACACGATTGCCTCCCAGTATGTATGCCCAAAATCGAATTAATAAAGCTTGGCACACGATGCTTGTTTTCTTGTTGGATTGTTTGCGTTTTAATAAATAGTTAGAAACTCTGCCTTTTATTTGGTGCAATTTTAGTAACTTAACATACGAATCAATTTTGTTAATAAATCAATAATGTTTTGCGACGCAAGAGCATGTTATAAGCACAACAATTATATTATTAGAATTTAATATAAACAGTATAAAAAAATTATTTGATATATTGATACAAATTTGTATAGTTAGTTCTATCCCTGACTAATTTGATGAATTTATGAATTACGATAAGAAGAAAGTGCCAGCACTATATATAGTTTTATAACATCATTTGATACTTTATTGCAAATTGTTGGCGTTATCCGCAATTTAATTTATTTACAATTATTGATCGTATAAAGCTGATAATAGTATCCAGCGATCTAATTTGGTTTATGCGTATAAAACTTGCGCCAGACTATGCGCGATTCGTAACTCGAGACCATTCGAAATTTATAATTTTCTATTTATATAAGATTTGCAAATAAACATATTTGTCGAATTTGCATTCGTCGTTTAATTCGTGTCAATTCATTAGTGAAGCAGTTTTTTTGACGAAATCAAAGAATGCGAATCATGTATAGGCTGGTGCAAACTTTATCGTTTAATACACATGACCAATCGAAGTAAAAGCGAAAAAAACACAATAGATTACGATAATGAACTGCCGCGAAACAATTCTGATTGATCGCAAATTGACACTAAAAACAAAAGCCGAAGAGCTTCAGATTCCATTTCTTTAATGAAAATATTTAAGAACGAAAAATAGTTTTTTGTATCGTAGCACGTGAGAAGACTATCTAAAAGTAATCTCTATTTTTTTATTATCCTAGAAACATGAAAATATTGTAGTGTTTCAATAAAACATTATATTGAGAAATTATTTTTTCTTTATATGTTTTTATTTTTATAGAAAAATAAAGTTTTCTTCATACGTATTAGCTACAGATGGATATAAATTACTTATGAAATAATGCAGAACTTTTTTAAGATAAAAGTAAGTCAATTAAACTTAAAAATTTTTTTGAGTTGCAAATGAGCAAAAAAAGTTCTTCTTCGTACAAAAAAAATTTTTAATGTATAATGATTTACGTCTAGCGATTGCATTTCATCATTAAAACATTAACTTTGATATTTCTGTTGATTTATATAATAATTTTTAATTGCTGTTTTTTATCATGGAAATGCATTTATAGCAAGATAAATAAATTTTATTGCAAAGAATCTAATAAATGCAACATTTAATAATTCACTTATTAGCTTTGATAGTAAAATTATTTTACACTTGATCTGTTTTTCTTATTAACATCACGGATAATATTTATAGAAATGTTGCGTAATTTTTTAATTGCAAGACGAAATAATCTGACACGTACGTCTTTCTTTGATTTCTGTTGTGTGTTTTATTGTTTTAGGATTTTAGATAAAAGTTTCTCAAAATAAATTTTTTCTTTTTCTTTGGAAATTTTGCCTCTATCTATGTGTCATACTTTACTTTCTTAACTTCATTTATCAAATACCTTTATAAAATTAATAAAGTTACCTTTATTGTTTTTATTTAATGAGAAGGAATGGTTTTGCCTAGTAGAGTTATTTATATACTTAATTATATGGTTTTGGAACTTTGCTTTTATTATGAACTGATAAATAAAGGAGCGTAAGAGAAAGAAGCTTATGCTAAAGAAGCTTTGTATGATTTTGCAACCGTCTGACATTCGTTAAAAATTATATTAACCCAATGAAATTTTTTCCTAATTACGCAATTTTATAGGACGACGAAGCAGTGTTTATATCATTATCTTGTCTATTTTGTTCTTTACTCATCTTTCCACTTCAATAACAAGTGGCAAAAGTTATTCAATAGAGAGAGAGGGGGGGGGAAGAGAGTTGAAGACAGGAGCAGGGAGAGAGAAAGAAAGAGGGAAGGGAAGAAAAAAAGGAGAGTGGGAGAAAGGAAAAGAGGGAGGCAGGAAGAGAAAAAAAGAAAGAGTGGGAGGTGGAAAGAGAAGAGAAAAAAGAGAGGGTTACAGAGAGAAAAAGAAAAAGAAAAAGAAAGAAAAACATAAAATAATCGAGGTAAGAATTTTCGATTAAAGAAGCGGAAGAAAGAAAAGCAAAGAAGAAAGTGCAAAAGAAATTCGTAATTATTTTTTTTTTCGTCGGCTGGTGTTATACTATTTGATACAACGGTGGCAGGAAGAAATTAAGTAAAATTAGTAAATTGTCGTTGATAATGGCAGGAATCGCAAAGTGCCGAATAAGATTTATTCTATATTTTATGTTAATCATTATTTATTTATTTATTTTTATATAACATTTTTAAATAAAATTTCTGCCAGATAATGAAATGATAATTTTGTTTGTTGTAACGAGGAATATTCCATGTCTCTTCATAATCTCTCTGCRTATAAGCACCACTTTCAGGATTTTCAAAATTTGCTGCATGTTAAATAAATATAATTTTCATTGCAGAAAGTGTATGTGTGGAGGATTCTGTTACAAGAAGTAAAATTTATTTATAACATTATTAGCAAAACACTTAATAAAGTTAAAATCCAATGAAGATAAATAATCTGTGCAGTTATGTACGAATAATGTTGGCACATCGTATTGATCGTATCTCACAAATATGACGAGAAAATGTAGTAATATTTCGCATCAAATGCAACTACGCGCGGCAAAACCGGCCAGTGTATCATAATTTTTTAGGAAAATAAATAATAATACTCTTTAGATAATAATAATCTTTTTATTTTTATTTTGAAAATTTTAAATACAACAAAGAAGTATCAAATCTTTTTTTTTATATCTTTGTTTATACTTTCATCGTTGTATATTTTTGTTTTTATCAATTTGTTCATAAATTTATT
>JANQDE010000022.1:7548-52920 GCA_037157785.1 Cephalotes varians
GTGCGTGTGCGTGTGCGTGTGCGTGTGCGTGTGCGTGTGCGTGTGCGTGTGCGTGTACGTGTGTGTGTGTGTGTGTCACGCACAAGCAAATTCAAGATATATAACCTTAAATAATATGAATTACAGAAATTACTTGCGACATGGATGGGAACTTTATGTTTTAAACTTAATTTACTTAAAATTACTACTTGGTGACTTCATCCATTGTAACAGTTATATAACAGTGTTCAATTGTGTAACAATTTCTGCAACAGTTTTTCATAACAATTTACCTTATCTTTTTATTTTCCTCTTTTTTTTTGTAAGCGGCAATTCAGCATCATCCATTGAGATGGGCGAAGCTGAGTGCATCGAACTCGCGCATCGAAAGTAAGCGCAACGATAGGTCACTGTTACGTGTGAGATTCATTATAGATTTTTACGAGGTTTACTTTCTTTCACAGACGGGAGATTTACAACTTTACGTCTCATTGCGTATTTCTAATCTTGCGATTTACTGGTTACGTATGTATGCTCTCATGCAAACCTTTCCGTACAGATAATATCGTTGAGAGAAAATGTGTAAATAAACGATGTATCTTTTCTTATAATTTCTTATAGTTCCGAGAATAGTGAAAATTATTAAACACTGTAAATGCGGACATATATATATATATATATATATATATATATATATATATATATATATATATTAATAAATTCAGCGCACAAATAAAAATAATAACGTTTTGCGAAACAAATGCTCACAACAATGCTCACGATAATGAATTGCAAACTTTAAAATAGAATAAAACGGCTATAGAAATAAGCGTGAGAAAAGTTTAGCTCTGTAAAATTTGAAAAAACAATGAGTGAGAAAAAAAACTATATTCATGATATTTTTATTTTGTAGTATGGAAAAAATATAAATAGCAGGAATATAAATGCTTAAAGCAGAAGAGATTAAAATTCATACATCGTTTCAAGTTTGATAGATTGTTTACATTGCTTTACAATCGATAAATTAAAACATAATAAATTTTACACACACACATGTATATATGTGTGTGTATGTATATATCGCTTTAGATTTGACATATTGTTTATTGCTTTACATTCGATAACAAAATATTGCTTATTTGGAATGACACGAAAACGACCGTCAGCTCCGGAAATTCCGGAGTGTTGCTGATGATGTCCCGCGATGCATCGTTGCATTGCTGTCGGGCACGATACGTTGCCGAGCAAGTAAAAGGAAAAAAAATTAGAGGGAAACACAAATGCACGGTCGCTCCTATCGTAAATCATCGTCGAAAATACAATAATACGAGAGGGAAGGGATACGCGCTCGCGCCATAAACCAAATCGCATTGGTTGACTCCGCTTGACCCTTGAGTCCGGTTGACCTTCTTTAGGAGCTTTTGTGCGACACATTTTGGTCGCTTTATGCCTTTTTCGACAGATCCCATCGCGCGGAGCCACCGGTGGTTTGCAATTTTAAATAGATGCGTCTGCTGAAATATCCCTCGAAATTCCACTTTGATTTGAGAGATGATGGGCTAGATATGCAGAGCACATCTCTGACCCAAGAAGATCATTCTAGAGTTTTAATATTCAAGGTTGAAATATAACCAGAAATTAGTAAAACTTATTATATAAACAAGATTGGTACTTTAGTTAAAACAATATTTAAAGTCTTAATTATAAATTAATAAAATAATTAATAAATAGTTAATAAAATGCTCTTCCTTTATTTGCTAGTATTGTGATACACGCACACGCGCACACACACACACAATATATATATATATATATATATATATATATATATATATATATATAAAACTATATAGTTGCCTCAGTGATCAAATTGGGAAGCTTGCCTCAGATAAGCAGAGAGAATTCCAGATTCAAATCTTGGGTGAGGTGATATTTTTCGCAATAAATTCTTTACAAATTTTTAAGATACTTATTAGCAATATTATTAAATCAACGATCAATTTAATTTATACAAATTTATACATTGATATTATTATTCTATGTATTTGATATTATTATTCTAGTTTCAATTTGCAACTATTTCAAATCTGACAATCATATCGGGGTGCAGCTTATAAAAAAATATATCTGAGAATGAGAGAGAAAAATATATCTAAAAAATTTATATGAAAATATCATTAAGCAAATCCGCTTCAACCGAATAAAGGCAGTTTTCTTCTTGTCATCATTCATTTGTCAGTCTATTTCTATACTTATTATTAATTATAAGTGATATTTTTTATCACTGGTGTTTTAAATATTAATGTATTTAATTTTGTATCTAATTGCGTGTTATTAGTTCCGAGAATTACTATCTGATACCTTGCTATTACGAAGTTAGTGTTAGAAATTCTTGTTCAACGCTTTACGCTTCGTATAGCCTTTTGATATGACCATACCAAATAATTATATGAATAATATGTCTGGCTTCAAACACCAGCTTTCGCTTTTGTTCCCGCTCGAAACAGTCCCGCCTGTACCGAATCACGCACGCGCGATCATAAATTGATAATATCAGTGAATTAGTTAGCGTGATCGAGTTGGTTTGCATAGCAAACGTAACTGTAGAATGCGACCGTGTTGTACATGCGCATATGTATCAGCTTGTTTTGTTTATTCTCAACAGCTATCTACCAGCATATTTTGAAATAATTGAAATATTAATCCAATTTTCAAAACTACTATATTATTGATATTATATATTATTGATATTATATTTTTCTAAAATTAATATATATTATTATGTAATTATAATTATCTATCATTTTTTGTTTATATCGAGATTATTTATAATGCATTGTCCATGCAAATATGTTGTACAGTATGGCATAATAATTGTATTATTACTCAGTTAGCATTAAATTTTTATTAATTGAACGAGAAAATCAAATGTATAAACAACTTTTGATTTAGATTAACAAGTTATCTAACCATATAAAAATCATTTCTTTTAGAAACGTTCACACTTGCCACGACGTTAGAACGTACAAGTGGCCAACGTGCAATCGTTTTCGCGTGCGTCACTCGATCTAACAAACTCTCCCGTCCACCTTTGCACTCTCGCTATTGTTGTCAGAGGAATTCGCTCTGCCTAAATGCATCTCGGACCACCTGAGGACGGCCCAAGATGTCATCAACCTTCGTTCTCTAGTCGTTCCAAGCTTGACACTTGGACAATAACGCCTCCGCGACAATACAACGTCGCACCTGTCCACCGAAGAAAACGCAGGTTGCATCTGAATTTTGTTAATGCATCTGTTTACCCGTACATAACGATTCAGATTCAAGTGCGTAAGTCGGGAATTTTATTTTTATCGCCTTTCCTCGCCTACCTCCCCGCCTCCTCCAGCGCGTTCTTCGCCGCTCTCGTGCCGCAGTTATCAGATCGTGCTGCATATATTGGGATACTTTCTCGGGCCCGTCTCGCGTCTCTCGACATTCGTGCCGTGCCGCGCCGCACCGCACCAGCGCCTGAAACGAGTGAAAGTATTCGGAATTCTTGTGGTCAGTTTGACTCGCGGGCCTCGCCACCGAGGAAACTTACGCAACCCGTAGAGTAACAGGTGTATTGCATGTGCAATAACGTGTCTGGAGGGATCCAGAGGTCGTTTGTACTCACGGGCGGAACGGACATACTACTACTGCTACGTGATGCGAGACACCTCGGAAATGAGAGAACTACCGACGTGTAATTGATAAATTATATCGTCGTAAACAACCCCCGTGTAGACGTACCAACGTTGATAATTGAATATTCGCGTCGAATCGACCCTTCTTGAAATTCACATTCGGGGAAAACGCGACATTTGCCACGCAACGCATGGGATTCGGGAGTTAACGTTACGGTTACGGTTACGTCGCGACGATGACACGTCGCGCGTAAGAAAATTTGCGGATAGAAATCTTTTCGGGCCAGTTCTCCACGATTTCACGATTTCACGATTTCGCGAGGACGCGCTGAAGCTCGTTCTTACGATCGCTCGGTATATAAATATATCGCACGGGCTCTTACCGCGCGCGCTGCGCAGATAAGGAGACGAAACGGGATTAGTTTTTTTCTGCGAGTTCAGGAAACCGACAAGGTTAAACGTGGCGCGATCCGAAGAGTCTCTCGAAGGAGAGACACGAAAAGGATACTCCACCGGATGCACGCGATCACGGGACGGCGCGGCTCGTTCGACATGCATCGAGCATGTGCCCGGTTCTGTTTTCGCTGCAGAGCGGAGAGCGAGAAAGCTTGCGTTTTCAAGCGAAACGAGATCGCAAGGTTAATCCAGTCACTCGTTCGACGCTAATTCGCGCTGCCCCCCCCCCCCCCCGTTTAATCGCACGAAAATCGTTCGACATATCGATCGCAGGTGCAAAACTCAACCGGAATCGAACCTGTGCCTTGAAATTTTTTTTCGCGAGGTAATTTTTCCGCAATTCCAGATTTCTGGTTTGATATTAGATGTCATGAAATTAAATTTGTTTTGACTGTTTTTCCGTAGTACGTGCGCGCGTTAATATTAACATACAGAATATCTCGCTTATCATTCGGAAAAAAAAAGTATCCAACTTGTTATATATTTATATTAAAATATTTAAACTACGATTATTACGTGGATGAGAAACGTGTTTTTACGTCGCGGGGACGTAATCATTGCGTTACCATTAACGGGGTAACTTTATACGAAGCCAAGAAAATGTCGATCCTGTTCGCTCTAACAGAATTCTCGGCTTATAAATAAATAATAGGATTTAGCCAATGAGAGGCGAAGCGGCGAGCGTCATCGAAACAGCTCCGTGCATTGACCCCTTGTCGTTATTCGAGTGAGCGCTTAATTGGCGCGACTACGTAACTAAACGTAACTAAACGTAATTAAACATAGCGCATGTAGAACTGGAATATGAACCGGCTTAGAATTATCCGATGCATGATCACACATAACTGTACGCTCAGGTGCAAAACACTTGGACTGCAAAATGTTGTGGAATACTTGCACGTTAAATCATCATTCCCGCTAATAATACAGTAACGCACCATTAAATTATTAGCACTCGTAATAATTTTAATTCGTGATAATTTCCAACAGTTTTTACGATACTATCATGCGTGAACTACTTAAAGCTCCTTTTCTTAAATGCGAAGCGTTTCGAGTCCGCGGGGTGAATTATTAACGAAAATTAGTGGGCGTTACTTACGTAGAATCTATCGTGTCAACTGTACATACGCGGTTAATTACGTACTAATACTACTAGGGCTACAATCATAACGGATCGCCACGTTTACGCGGCGATGGACAGGTTCGCGTTTACGTCGAATCGTGCCATTATCGCGTTTGTGCCCCGTATCGCACCTTTTCTGCGAGTGCCGGTCTCTCCGGACGTTCGGATCTCTCTCGGATTGGGACGGGGTCAGGATTTGGCGGTGCGACAACGCACGCGAGAGAACCTCGAAATAGCTGCCGCGGGGTAGAAACTTCGGGTTATAGTTAGCTCCTCTTATAGTTAGCCGCTGACTAGCGCGCTGCAGAATGCGAAACGAGTATGTTTCTTTCCTCTTCCTTCTGCCTGAGCTCATTTCAACGCACGCGCGCGCGTTTCCACTCCTTCCTCCTCTTAATTCTAGACCTCGCTGATTTTTCTTTCTTTCTTTATCTCTCTCTCTCTCTCTCTCTTTCTTTCTTTCCCTCTTTTCTTTAGTCGCGCGCTGCGAATATTCATCTTTCTCTCTCTCTCTGTCTCTCTCGATTTGAACTCGCGCAGTAATGGAATCTCACGGCGGGGTGGAAGGGAGAAAACGAAAAGGAAACAAGAAAAGGGGTGACGAGAGGAAGGGAAAAGCGTACCGTGGATGTACTCTCGATGCGACGTACATTCGTCCGAGACTACGACCGTCGGATGGAAAGTGGACCGCGCATCCTATCGCCACGGGCAGTATTCGCGAAGTGCCGTTTATTTACATAAATAGATGACTATTCATGCGGCCGTCCACTAAATATTATATTCGCCTCATTGGCTGCCACGTTAGTTAAATATAATTCGCTTCAGGTGAGATGTTGCCCGTCGATGTGAATAATGTCCTCATATCGGTTACCGTAACAAACATCGCGATATTTCAGCTTATTAATTGTACTCTCATTAGCGAAATAAACAATCGCTAATGAGAGTACTCTTTACTCGTTGTCTTTAAAAACACGGCAAATTTATTAAAGACAAAGGAAGATGGGTTTATTGCGAATAAATTTTTTTTAGTTGTTCAATAAAATTAATTAATTAATCTATAATTTAATACATTATACTTATTAACATTATACTTATCTAATTTAATATAATGTGTAGTGTATTATAATATTTTATGTATTTGTTTTTAAAATATTATTACAACAGTAATAACATCGCAAACTGACATCTCAACAATCTCGCGAATCATGCGCAGCTGAATAATTCTCTCCGCTGATATCTTGCTTGCGAGTTTCGAGAAATATGTCCAAAGTATTACAAGGTGATTAATCAAGCAGCGTTACATAGAGGTATTTAAATTGATTAGCCAGGAATACGCGAGAAGTAAATTCGTTCCATTCTTTTCGTTTTCGTCATTGCTTTATCGTCGTCGTAAATCGCGGTGGGAAGATACCAGCGTGACACGTACTAAAAGGTTCGTACACCTCCTAAGTACTCCTTTTACTCGGGCCCAAATTATAACCAGATCGAACTATCGCATTTATCATGACCGACAGAGACATAAATTTAATCAACGTCGTGCCTTTAACACCTCCATGATGCGCCAAAGCGTACGTATATACTGTATTCACTCGCGTTTACTTGTTTGGTATAAGTATTCAGGTATTTAGCTGAGTATCGATATTAAGTATTGTTTGAATTAATAATTCGCATAAAAAAATTATTACTTAATATTGCTGAATAATTTTTTTAAATTAATATAATCGTTATATGAATAAATAAAAATGTTTTAATACCACTTACATTCGAAGAAATCGTGCTACATAAAAATAATATTTGCTTCGTAGAAAATAACTATTATTTCAACTATTCATACAAATTATAATAAATAATTTCTGTTACGTAATTGCGCGCGCGCGATATTTATTAATATTATCAATACATACAAAAAACAATCATCCTTTTCTGAACGCGTACTTTAGTAATTTCTAATCCCATGTAAAAGACAGGCGGGAATCGACCGGAACCAATAGTATCATCCTTTACTCTCGGTCGAGGATGAGCAATCAAGCAGTGAACATCTGGCATTATTTTTCACGCTGTCACTATCGCAGCTTCCGGCCATTTTATACCTACCTACCTACCCGCAGCTCGCTTTTATGAATTAGCCGCGTCTGCTTTCCTCGATCGTTCCGTGCGCGAATCAACTCTTTCGTCGCGCTCGTTCTTCGTGCTTCTTACCTTCGATCCGAGGGTGTTCCTCGATAGAGGCGCACTTTTACACACCGGGATTCAAGTTTGCGCGCGCCTCGAAGTAAAACCGGCTGGTAAACAGCTCGATGTTGCACCTACACGTATCGCGGTTAAATGAATTCAGACGGTTATAGCTACTGGATACGGAGATTACGCCGAAGGTAATCCCGATCGTATTCTGCAGGAAAAGCCGGCCTTCGGCTCCGTCCTTTTTTTCCTCGATTTTCTCTCCTCCCCTCATCGCTATCGTCGCGCTAGCCCTTCAGGCCAGCCCTCGTCCTGCCTTTCCTTCCTCTCAACTCTTTCTCTTTTTCTCTTCCCTTTCTCTCCTTCTTTCTTCCTTCTCTCTTGCTCTCATCGTAACCATAAGAGCGAACGGAGGAAGCGACCGATTAAGTTTTTGTTCGTTCGAGAATTAGAGGTCGAGCGAAGCTGATGTCGAGACGGCGAGAGAAGCGAAAGAAAGAGGAAACCGAGTGAGAAGGGGAGAAGAGCGATTTGCCAAGGAGAAACGTACGCGAACCGAGGAGCTGTCGAATGGGCCGATTCCAGTTGCTCTCGATTCTCTCTCTCTCTCTCTCCCTCTCGATAATACTGAGGATCGTCACGGATTTGGCAGAGACTCTTCGCTTCACGGGACACGGAACCTTTGTCTTCCTTCCCACGGCGAATCTTCTTTACTTTTCCGTCAGCTTGCCACGCGTTTCGATTCGCCGCATTCTAATACATGATATCGTTGATACTACAATACAAAAAAATACGGATGCCTTCTTCGTTATGCACAACGACCAAAGTCGCGACAGAATCTGCGATATCATACAAACCGGCTATAGATAACTGTTTCGTGCTAATCATCACGTAGATCACGCTGGGTCTGGTAGTGAACTACCCAGTTTGATTAGTTGCAAAACGGCTCGCAAAGTAATAACATTCTTGGATTAGTTTCCTTGACATAATTTTTCGAGTTATCTACCGTTTGCGAAAGGCCTAATTTATTCATCGATGTACGAGTGGCTATGTAATTTGTAATTAAATATGGATTATATTACGTAACGAGAGAATACTTGCCCCGACACTGACACTTTACAGCAACGTTATTTTTTATGACCTTTTCAGTATGCAATTCTATTCTTCACTGACAGAGATCGAAATTAAGTTATGCGGTCTTGGCATGTCAGTATCGGTAGTGTTCGATCGGAAACCTTTACTATCATATTTTTCCCTTTTATTATGAATATCCGCCCCTGCTGGAACACAATACCCTTCCTCTTAAGTCTTTCTCTCACGCTCTTTCTCTTTCTTCTCCCCGTCATCCATTCATCGCACATGCAGGGCGAACCGTATAATTTAACCACCTTGAATATTTCCGTTGTTAGCGGACCGATGCAAATTTTTGTCGTCCTGAATAATCTGATCCACATGTGTGCTGACAATAATATAGTAAGACGCATCTTTTTTCGTCGTTTGCGCAAAATTACAACTTTTGACTTTTCTTAAACGAAACAAACAGATAATCGTATCGATCCACTAGCAAATATCAAATTCAGAAGCATATGGTCAAGTCAATTTGTTTTGAATATTATTATTATATTCAGCCTAAAAAAACGATAGATTTTCCTCGAAGCAAAAGCAAAGGATTAGCTTGTTTTACTCAGGATACGTCGCGCGTGTCGGAAATATTCATCGGCAGCGGCGGCAGCGATGGATCTACATTCTTCATGCGAGAGCCGCGGGTAATAACGCGCGCAGGATGCAGGGGCGTGTACGCATAAATAAGGCAGCATGCGTTTCCACACATCTCGTATACCCGATCTTTCGTCAAACACGCGTTCCACCTGCTGACCCCCACGCGCGGGGTCAACCGGCACGCGCCGGTATCTACCACCGGGTGATATATCCTCGCTCGCTGTATCGTTATCGTCGGAATTGCTTTGCGCAATATTGCCTGCCTCTCGGTGAATCTCTCCGACTCGTGCCTCATATCTGCTCTCATATCGGCTGACATCGATTTCAACATTCGATTGTCATTACTCGGTGCGGGAGGTCCCAAAGCGTAAAGAACGCGACCTCTGGGATACCGAGATCGAGAAGAACATTTGTTTTCGAATATTTTTCGGAATTAACAAGGTATGTTTTCACGGTCCGATGAACACCGGACAATGCCGGCCAATAAAACTTATCGATATTAAATGTAAAAAGATGCTCATGCATCTTTCACTATTACACGCACGCATGCACATTTACGAAACAGAAAAGCTTATTTACGCGTATGTATGTATGTATGTATGTAAGTACGCATGCCTAGTTTTTCTTCGCGCACGTTGCGTACACTCCATTCAGATGGATGATGCAGCGCGTTCCTCGCGCCGTTGCACAAAGGATTCGGTCCGCACTGTCTTTGATTCACCTGATTTTGCATCCTCGCAATCGCGCATTCATACACACGTAAGAAGCTTCTTCGAAGTGTTTGCGGCATGATGCAGCCGTGCGCGGTACACTGGCGGATTAGAGGGAACAGTTACAACGACTGTTGCGATCTAGTGTACCTCGATGAGCCTCGATAATCAACTTTGGATAAGAAAAGTCGTATCATTATTTCCATTCAGCGACAATTTCTCTATCGAGATGCGTTCTGAATGAGTGGTTAAAGTGCGTATCGTGTCATCTTGAACGATCACGCGCCGATTAACGCTGTTATTATGACTGTGAATTGATAACTCGTCGCTCGATGTCCCAACCTATTGATTATTATTGTATGACGTTATATTGTAATGGCAGTAGATCGATGTCAAACTCATATCATGGCCATATACATTTTGGAATTGAATATTTTGCCGACGACCGAAAGATATTGCATAACCACAGAAACATAATCCTGACGTTATCAAACTGATTTCGCGAAAAGGAAACGCGAAATTTCTGACGCATTGAATTTCGTACGATCGCTTTGGAAAGCGTTCCATTTTCGAATGGTGTTAACTATCGATGTCGATGCTTTCGCTTGTCCAGTCTTGTATGTCTAGTAATCAAGTATATTTAAAATTTATCCGTTTTATTACATGAGTCTAATAATGATATATGAACCTAATAATATCTTCTTCGATTCTTATTTTCTCTCTCTCTCTCTCTCTCTCTCTCTCTCTCTCTCTCTCTCTCTCTCTCTCTCTCTCTCTCTCTCTCTCTCTCTCTCTCTCTCTCTTTCGTAAAAGAGAACCGTTATTGAAGCAATTTGACCATTTCGGACGCGGCTTTCTCGGGTTTTGCTTTCGCCCTCGAGCAGCCTTAGATAAAAACCGAGTCCAACATTCCCCTTGAATAGACACACATGGATATTTTTAGATGGGATATTGATTGCGAATTTTTGACGCAACGGTATCCGCGAAGAGGAAGAGGTCCCGCCGCACGATGCGGGTACAGGCGTACGCCGCGCGATGAGTGAATGCATAATAGTGAATCATATCTCCGCCGAAGAAACTAGATCATTAAGCCATGCAACCTTGGGTTTCTTGCCAAGTTCAGTGCACTGTCCGGTCGACTACGCTGAATATACCTATCCCGGCAGTATTTGCTTCTCTTGCGTCTCTCCTTCCAAGGTCTAGCCGCGTCTTTCTCTTTCCTTCTTTCTCTCTCGCGGTGCTTCGCTTTTCTCTCTCCGCATCCTCTCCCGGTTTCCCTTCCGCAGCGTGTACGGGCGTGCATGCGTACGTACACGCACGTGTACGCACGTATACATGTAGAACGAAGCCTCTCCGCGCCTCTCTCTTTCTCTCTTTCTCTCTCTCTCTTTCCTTCCACCGCGTGACCGCTGCGTTTTTCTACGCACTACCGTCGTCGGTCGTCCTAAGATACGTGGAGCCATCTAAGCCTATCCTAGTTTTTGCCTAGGCTTGACCAAGTCGCAACGAGAAAGTCTGGCTTGTTGCTGTATTTCAAGCCATCTAAGGCGTCGTACTACCCTCCACCTTATACGATTATATCCGCGCTATATTGCGCGAATCTAGATGCGCCGTGAGAAGAGAGGATGAAGAGACGAAAGGGTTTCGCTCCTTGGACGATAATGCCTTTATCTGCTAAATACTTCATCGTTTGTATTCCCTTATTCAGTACCTAGACTATCTGGCTTGTTTAACAACAGCAAACGCAGGAGAGGAAAAAATGCTATTTAGATTGACGCAAGAGAGCCCTTCGTCGGATATATTTGAAAAACGAAATCAACATGGAAGTAATAAAATAATTATTATTTGAAAAAACTCTCAAATTCTCCAAAATTTTGGGTTTTTAACTTCATTTAAAATTTTATGAAAAAAAGTCGTTTTGATAATAACCGAAAAAATTTTTACGCTACAAAACCAGTCAGTTGTACCATAAAGAAAGGAAGAAGCAAGATCCTTTGAAGATGAACATTAGAGATAATAATAACATGGAATACGCCATTATTTTCTATTGTAAATCTTTGATAGGGCTTTTCTCTTTGAAAGCGGGGTCACCTAACCGCAACTACTTGGTGGTAGCGTTAAGAGAAGAAGAAGAAGCTGTCAGTTAAGAGAACTGTCATACTTTCACGATACGTTTGTGCAATTTTATGTATTTACATACCTCAGAAGCGCTTAGCATTCGAAACTTTTTTTACGCAAAATCATTTTTTCGTCTATTATATCACGCGATTTGCTGAACGTCCCTTTCTTTGTCTCTATTGTTTTTAAACCATTACATATTCGTAATAAAATTTTTGAAAAAAGATTTTATTCATTAATGGATTAACGTTATAAAGCACGTATCTACTTTACACATGAGTCACAAGACGTGATAGCGGATGGAGGACCTTCCGGACAGGAAGTACGCATCGGGCATTCTGTACCAGAGATATAAGACACGGCGGTAAATCCAATTATCGACGTCTTAACGAAACACGTAGTTCCAGCTTCAACAAGACCAGAAGTCTCTCGTTTCTCGTGTCTCGTGCCACGTTTCTTTATCTCTTTCGAAACCACCGTTGATTTTCCGGCGAAAATCCCTCGGCGAAACTGCAAGCATTGCGACACAGTTTATTGCGTTGAGCAGGATTGCTATCTTACATCGATATTTTTCCGCACCTTTTTTAGAATCGCGCGCGGCCGGATATCTTGTGCGCTTTCAAGGGGCGCGAACGAGTAAGGTAACAAGGCTTTAATCGTTTTGAAAATTACATCGCTCGTGAAACGGTATGGTCTTACGACACATACCGTATTATTATGCGAAATATTCAAAATGCCTACCTACGTTTTATAGTAGTATAAAAAAGGGCAGCACGTATAAACGTGCGTAACGAGCATATTATTAGCACATTTTCATCTCCCTCACGCGAATATCTTTGACTGCGCGATTGTAAGTTGTATTAAGTAATATTACAGACATTTTTGCGTTTGCACGCAAAGTTCACAAGGTGTCTCGGAACCGCGTGTCTCTCGCTGTGACAAATGTGTGGAGTCAGTATCTTTTATGATTCATTCCTTTTGTTTCGTTAGTATCGCCTCACTGACAAATGAAGCGTAAAATTACATTAAGAGGTAAAATTGTTTTCATTGTTGTTAAGTTTCTGCTAGAATTAATTGAGAAATAAGACTGTGTTACTTTTTCACTCTCAAGACCCACTTTACGCCGAGAACACGAGATCTCCGTGTAAAGAGAGTAGTAACAAAAAGAATGGTAATCTGCTTTCAAAAAAAAAAAAAAAAAAAAAAAAAAAAAAAAAAAAAAAAAACCAAAAACACGCATGTGTATCAAAACTGTTCCATTGAAACTTTTATAGAAAGAAGCAGTAAAGCGCTCGAGCCAAGATAGCCGATACTTATCGAAGTGCGAGTCTCTTTGAAAAACGAATATAAGCCCTCGTAACGTCGCCCTTATGCCGCGCAACATCCGATACCCTTCCGTCGGCCTCTCGTTACTCGTACGTGGACAATGTAATACAACACCTGCGATATAGCAGGAGTGCTTGAATGAAGCGATCTGCATTGGCGATCAGCGTGTATGCGTTCCACGCGCAGTCCACGGACGATCGAATGTAAAAAGCTAAATGTCGAATGTAAAAAGCTTGACCGGGCCGATCTTCGCTGAAAATAGAAATCGGAAGAACATTTTCTTAAAGCGTGAGAGAATGCAACGTCATTTGGACGCTCAGCGTTCTCTCGATTATAGCTTCCGACTCGATGCTGACTCGAAAAAAGTCACGGAAGCAAAAGTCATAACGGAGCATGAAACATAGACGTGGCGTAGTTGTGCATAACGGGTGTGCATAAATCGGCAATAGAACGTACGTAGTTACAAAAATTTAACTCTCTAAAGAGAAAGAGAGAGAGAAAGAGCGGAGTCATGTGAATAACGTACTGTCGATAATACCTTTTCACGATGCGAATGGCTGTTTATTAGAAACGGAAGAATTGTTATGCCGGATGGAGGAAATAAGGGCTAAAGTTAGCGGCGTTCTATTACCAATTAGTTACACGTTTAACGTAGCAGATATCCGCGATAATAAACCTTAATTAATTTAACGTCCGATCATTAAATCATATTTTTTGCAATTATTATTATTAGATTGTTACAATAGCCTGGTTGCATCGTATTACATGTATATGTGTGCTTTGCTTTGTATTATACATTTTACTTAAAAGAAAATTTCTCAAAAAGTGTTACGTCTCGCATTCGAGTTCTAGATTTTAAATCCGAGATAGATGGAAATGGAATGAATGTTACATAAGTGTGGAGTAGAGACAACATATATCCAACCTACTTCGCGATGTTTTTTCACTACACATATACGTTCTCTCCATTTCGTTATCCGTCTCATATCGTTATTATATATGAATCCCATTGAGAACTTAATCGCGCATGCGTACGCCAGAAATACCCCTGGGTTCCTCCGATGTATGCGTGACACGAGACTCGTTGCGGAAGTGCAGCTCATGAAATGCAAATCCATCTCGACTACCTTCTAATGTCGATGTCGATGAAATGGAAACACGAAAAGAGAACATATTATTATTTCTATATTATATTATGTAATTTAGAAATAGAAATTATATGTATAGAGCGCGACTTAAAAAAACGCTAATTCAAGATCGAATAAAAAGTTCCAGTCTTGATATGAAACTCATCTCAAAAATGTTATAACGACCCATAACGTGCTCAGCTTAATCTGTTTCACACACACATACACACACACACACACACACACGCACACACACACACACACACACACACACACACACACACACCACAAGGATGTCCTAGAAAGCACTTAGCTGTCATCGGCGGTGAAATCAGGAATGTCGGTCGATCTTTCCTCTTCCGCGCGATGATAATCGCCGAACAGCTCTCTGGTGCTGATGCAGCATGCGAGCATTACCGAGTGTATCGGCTGTGGCATATGCATTACGTGAAATCGTGCAATATTCGATGACTGCAAAAATGCATACACGAGCGTGCAGTTCCTGCACGCGCCACGAGACTTTCTCCAGTCTCGGGTATCGCTGTACTCGTAATATCGCGTATGCATCGCGTACACGTGTGTATCGTAAGTTTTGCTTATTCGCCCGCGCGGGACGAGCATTTTTCTCCCTGCCGCGTCTGGAATCTTTGACGTTACGACGTAATCCGTGTTTTTCCGTTCGATCCTACATATCGTTCGGTGTGGTGGATATAATAACGGAATATCCGAGAGATGCAAAATGCGAAAATAAACACGTACGGAATAAATTATTGGATATCGAACTTAGCATATTTAAAATATTTAATACCGCTGTTGTGGAAATGAAACAACAAATTTAATCCGTATTGAGTTACGACGGTGACAGTGACCGCCTAAAATAATACAACGAATAATGCAACGAGGAAAGAATAAGCTTGCAAAAAAGTTTGAAGGAGGAAAGACACGAGATGAGGATAGAGGATAGAAGCGTTGAAATGCAACAACATCCATTCCAAGAAAGTTGTTTTCGCCTACCTACTTCTTGCTACCCGTGTGTGTAAATCATTCACGTACACGTCACCACGAGAGTATGAGACTGAAATCCGGGAACCTTGACGAGGAAAAAAATAAATAATAACAAGCGGCCTTCGTGGGGCCGATTCGCGTAAGAGAAGTTGATTCTACTCTCTCTTTCTCTCTTTCTCTCTCTCTCTCTCTTTCTTTCGCTCTTCCCATCTCTTCTCTCTCGGATGTATTTTTTATGATAAACCCAATATTTTTTCAAAGATCGTTAAGAGCGATAGCTGCTTATTTAATAGATGAAGTCACAGGAAAATAACGGGCAGCATCAATTATATCAGTGGATAATATTACGGTGCCAGCACATTTCTTCGCTATCGCGACTATTTTGATTGGCAGCGCGTCGGTTTCTCTCCCGAGAGAGAGAATCTCGATATCATTATTCGAGTGATAAATGAAAGATCGCGGATCCACCGGTATCTTTTCGCGGCTGCAAAAAACGTTCGCCAAGCACGCCGATCGCCAGACATTGAACGGTAAATCGTACTTGGAAACTTGCCGAGCGCGCATCAGTACGTCGCGTTGCATCGGCTGTACACTTTATAACGAATCCCTCACGTTTCTTTTCGACGCGCGGATAAAGGATGACGTAGTAATTCCTTATCCAATCATCCACCACCGCGGAGAATCGTACACGCGCAACATTTTTATCACGTCCCATCTTCGTTATGTTCGAGATGTTTTAAAGCATGTATATCCTTTCTAAATTTATCAACAATCTACTTAGGCTAGTCACACGATATCATTACGAATAGCGCAAAAAAGAATAATATAAAATAATCGAGGAAATAGTAAGAGATAGTAAAAAGTATAAAAAAACAAATTTTCGAACAAACTTTGTTTAGCATCAATTTCACTGATATAAGTAACTGATATAAGTCACTGATATAAATGTGCCATTGATAGATCGTATAAATTTTATCGTCATATCGTTTTTGTATTTTCACAGCTAGACAATGTTTAAACGCTTGTCGAAGTCGCGGCGTCACAGCGCCGACGATGTTGCCCTTTCTTTGTCGAACTCGGCGGTTCCGCTGGACGAACTATCGGCGACTTCAATGCCGCGGACGAACAGTCAGGATCTGGAAACCGCCACCCTGCTGAAGATCTCTCGGGCCAAGTATACCCGAAGGAGCTGCGGCGACGCGGGCGCGATGCAAACGCTGCTCGAAACGAAGCAGGACAACGAGCAGGATGTCATCGAGACTGACTATCAAACGGTCACGGCCGTGCCGGCCTTCATCGTCGAGCACGATCCGAGTAAGCAACGAGGTAAGTTGTCGATGATCTTCATGTCCCGACAATGAAATGCGCCAATCAATTCGATATCTTATTGCGCTTCAACAATGATTTCTTTCTAAATCATTATTTTTCTCATTTTAATCAAACACAAAGATGTTTAATTTAAGGCGTTACACTCGATGAATTTTAATAGACTTCTTTTTGGAAATGTATATGATCATTTATTAACCCGTTCCGTACAAACGGAGGTATTTCGAGTCCGATCGATTTCTATCTATAAAAATTTCTCGTAACTTTGAAAGGTCCCTCCCCACTCCTTATATTTTATCTTTTTCTAAAATAAAGTACAAACATTTATTCTACAAACTTGAAGGTATATTCATAAATTTTTATAGATTTTTTGAATCACTTTAAATAGATGAAACTGTGACCGGAAAAGTATCATTTTTCATGGTATTGTAACGGAGAAAGGATTAATATTTTCTTATTTATTCTTATTTGGGAAAAAATATAGCGAATTTTTATATATGTATTATATCACATAGTAAAACAATATAAAATTATTGATTTTTTGAGTTGCAAAATAACGATATGTTGCGTGTATTGCGATCGCGAAAGTATACAACCAAATACGCTTGTAAACTGCCACAACAATGTAAACTGCTCAAACAATACAGTACGCGCGGACATCATCCTGTAACGGGTCTAAATACAATACTTTCAAACTGGACTCTATGCTCTGGTGATTTCCATGTCCCCTGACCGTCAGTAACTATGCGCAAAAACCGCCTACTTGGCTGTCGACGTAGCTGATCTTGCTCTTGTTCCGAACGGCCGCGAATTACCGCTAAGCCAGGAAAACATCGCATCCTTTCACTAATCACTCGCTTGGCGCATTCGCCTTGTTAGAGCCCCGACATACTTGCCAACACCGACTTGCTACTTGCTATGATAATATCAAAGTTAATAATCTTGCTCCTTCCTGTGTATTTTAATAGAAAGTTTGCTCGTAAAACCTGATGGAGAAATTTAGATATTTATTATATATAGATATCTCTATTATATATTGTAATATTTAGGAAAATGTAATATTTAGGAAAAAATTGAAAAGGGAAACATCGAAGAATGTTAATATTCTTTCTTTCTTATATTTACAGAATACGAAGCCAACTAGCATTAGACAATATAACTCTTTCATTTGTGTTCTGTTTTTCAATTTATATATACAATAATATATTTTTATAAATTAATATAATTTATAATTTATAATTATTTAATGAATCTCTTAATAAGATTAATTTTAAAGCAAACTTACTTGTAATCTTTACTTAGGAATGTTTTTTATTCATTGTGTGAAATTATAAAATATTCTAAAAATACTATTACGTATATGTATACAACGTCAATTATTTTTACAGTTGATAACAAAAATAATTATAGGAAAAATTCAGGATGTCTATTTAATGATACCTATCTTCCCGTAACATTTCTTTTCTCATATAGAATTTTCTCTTAGAATTTACTTTGAAAATCATGATAACATAAAACAAGAATTTTATGTGATTTTCTCTTTTATTATTATTATATAATTTATTAATATCTATAATAAAATATAAAGTATGTTTAATTAATTTTACTAAAATATATAGTAAAATTTTAATAATTTTAAAATAAACAGTTTATGATTTTTTACTACCTTAAAACAGAATAGAGAGATGGCAAGTAGTAGTGATATAACATATAAAATATCTTATATAAATTTTTTTTACAATACAGTATAATAATTTTAATCTGACTTGGTTACTCGTGATAATTGTATCATGCATATGAATCACATTTAAACTAAACTCTTCAATAAAATCATTCACCTGCGAACAGTATGCAGCACCGCCATTAAATGGACGCGGTGAAGTTGTACATCTCGTAAATAAGAATTATACAAGATAGAATAAAAAAGCACAGCATTATTTTTCAATTGTATTCTAATAATTTTTGAAGGCGAGTTTTCAAAAATTGAATTTGAAGACGAAAGTAAATATAATACTTACAGCTAATTAAGATTGACTACACTGCTAGAAAGATTTTAAGTATTTACAACTGAAATCTAGCATACAGATTCTTGTAGTAACTAATTTTTTTATTTTTTAACAATGCGCTTTGTACATTTTACAAAACGCATTGTAAACATTTTGCCTTAAAATTTATAATCTTCTTGGTAAATTTTATATGGTTTATAAAATGTCCTTTCTATATTTTAAATGAATTTTGAAATATAAAAAAGACATTTTATAAATCACATAATAAAATATTGTCACCAATAATATTTGATAGATTGTTAAATTGTCTAAGCTTATTACCAAACATTCTAAAATTTGTAGTGAATTTTGCGGTAAAATATAACAAAAAATTTTTTCCGTGCACAGACACAATGACGCGCGATAGCAAGTAAAACATGCCAGCTGAAATATTCTAAATGCGTGATATATTTTTGATTACGGAGACACAGTGATCGGCGACAAATAAGGCTGTTACGATGCGACGCGATATAAACCATCTTTTGCACGCGCATCATACCGTATACGCACGATCGCAAAACACGTGTGCCCAATACTCGAGCAGCCTTTTAATCGTTTCTCGTTATGTAGAACCGATGTGTCGGTGTCGCGGACCCGTTAGCCCGGAATGACACCTCGAAAAAGTAGTCCCAAACTACGCGGAACCGCTGCCGCGGGTTCCTCGTATATAGCGGCGGAGGATAGCCGCGACTCTCGAGAACCATCACATGTCGCACGCGGGTGTGGGCATCGGACGGTTTTTCATTGTACATTCTGCGAGATGGCACACTGCCATTTCAATGTCTTACTCCTTTCTATCTTCCGCCTGTTCCATTATTGAGAATCGGGACGCAAAAAATGATTTTGTTCAGCTCATTATCTCAGATAATTATTAAATAATAATTTTATCTTTGTTACAAAAAATTTGATATTGTTATACTATTAGTATATTGTACTTTGAACAGTACTATTGAACAGTAACAATAGTAAATATTTCATTGATACAATATTTATTGTTATAATATTAATATTTAGTTGTTACTATTATGCAGGATGCATTACCATTTTTGAAAGGTTTTGAAATATTTTTGTTGATTTGAAAGTTCGATATGAAAATTTGTAAAAATAAAATTACAGACACTGTGACTTACTACATAATTTTTTAAATTGGTCTTTTAAAATAATATACCAAAATAATTACCATTATTAATTAATCATCAATAATCATATTAATATTATTTTGTTTTATAGTGTTGGGTCTAGGAATTTGGGGTCGCAAGATGGGTAAGAAGATCGATTCATTTCGACGGACTAGATCTCGTGAAACTATCTGCTCCATTACCGAAAAATCCGACAGTGTCGAAAACAACGGCATCAATAATAATAGTAATAATAATATCAACAATAATGATACTAGTGCCAGCAACAACAACATTGATATCCATCAATTAAACAAGATACACTTGGACGAAAGGACGAACAGGAAGTTACCGGCAGCTTGTCAGCGATCCCCGTCTCCCTTCAAATCATTTTTCATCCGGATGGGTTCCACTGGTATGCTCAACTCGACCAAAACCAACAGAAGATCTCAAAATATCGAGGAAAAAACAATGATACTGGACAAGGAGAGCCTGTTCAGGAGCTGTAGTACCAGTCAATTGAACAACAGTCCGACTTACGTGAAGGGAGACGATCCCTCGGAAGGTATAGATCTGCAGATATCCGCGCGAAAGGACAAGACAATGTCCTGCGACAACCTGGCAGGACATCGAGACAATGATCAAGGAATCTTCGATGTTTGCACACGAGGCGATCCTTGTGCCTCCACGTATTCGCTGGATAGTTCTTCAGTAAGCTTCAGTACCTGCGACCTCGAGAAAACGAAAAACGAGTCGTTTATGAGAAAAAGCAGCAGCTGCGATCTGAAGGAAGCGAAGAAGTCGAACTTCCCGTACGCCTTCTTACGATCAAAGTTGTCCGTGTTACCGGAAGAACGTCACGGATCACTGATTTCCAAGGACGAGAGACTTTTCAAGACTATGTCGGAGGAGCATTTCCCAACTCTACAGATCGAAGACTCTTACATCAATACCACAACCCTCGGGCGGAAGAGATCGAGGATCGGGAATGCCAGCTGCAATCTTGATTCCGCGAGGAATCAAGAGAATGTTTCGCAACTGAACCGGATTTCTTATGCCGAATTTCAGAGAAATTCCACTAGATACGAAATAGACAGATATAGCTTGAATACCAACCGTCTCGAACGAATAGAAGCCGGACTTCAACGAGAAGGCATCGCTGGTTGTTATGGTCTGTTTGACGGAAGTCTGCTATCCCTTCGGGAGAACAATGAGTTTCGACATAGCGAGGATACTGCGCGCGATAAGACAGACTACACTGTTGGCAGACTGGAGACCGGGATAACGGAGGACAATTGCAATGTCGATCTCGACATGATGACAGCTATCAGGAGCAATCGACGAAATTCGGTATCAAGTTGCGAACAGAGACTATCGTCTCATTATGTGAGCTCGAATGAGTCCGGCTACGACAGTGACGGGCCGCGAGGTGAATCTGTAGCTGCTTTGGAGAACGAAGGGCTGAAGTGTAGTTCGGACACCAGCAGCGTTGTGGACTCGGAGGCAGACAAACCCATAAGAAGCTCGACGCCGAGCGAGTGCCAGGATCAGGAAAACGCTCAGAACGCCGGCAGGATCAGGCAGAATTCCGATGCGGACGAGAACAGGCCAGACGTGATTTCCCGGATGAATCTCGAGGGGATAGACGGTCTCAGATGGCACCGAAGCGGATCCGGACGGATGTTACCCAGTATTCATGGAACATCCTTCGAAGAGGAAGCCGTGTCACGGCTGGAGGACACTCCGCTTCCAAGCTGTGAGGATAGATTGAATCTTCTGTCGGATACGACGAAAGCGCTAGACGTCTCGCCTCATCGTATGAGATTGCAACAGGATAAAACTAGATTTTTGAGTGATATTATCCAACCGTTAACGAGGGTACGGCGATGTTGTTTGATACAATTGCACAAGAGAGATCCCAAAGAGAGTCTCGGGATTCGGTTGGCGCAGCAGAGACTAGGAGATTTGCGCTACATCGTCATACAACTCGAAAGCGATGGCATTGCTCATAGGTAAGAAAAACTATTGTGAATATTTTAAACTTAATTTAATTTTTCGGATTTTTTGGTATTTTTTAATTAATATTTTTTTTTCAGTAAATTTTATTTTTAAGTTTTGTTTAAAATAAAAATGATTATTTCGATTATAGGGACGGTAGACTGAGATTGGGTGATGAGATCGTCGAAGTCGAAGGCAGGGAGCTAAAAACGTTAGAAACTCTTGAGGAAGTTCAGGATTTTCTGAAATCCTTTACCGGTAACACGGTACGATTAACGACGGCATACGAGGAGACGGTGCCGCAAGTATACGAAAATCCGCCGCCAACCATGCCCGGCGAGTACGAGTACTTGGAAAACGCGAAGAATTTGTCCAGCATGTCGTTGATCGACACCGAAGCAAATCACGTTTCTTCATCGGTCGAGAAGAAGAAAAATACAACTGACGGCGCCGCAGAATCACTTCAACCAACAAAGAGGCCCGACTTCCTGCCGCTTTCATGCTTATCCGAAAATCAAAAGGACACCCGTAGCAGCGTGGAGCCTGCTACGGAATCGCAACACTATCTGACGAGACACGCGGCCAAGTTCGAGAAGGGCTACGGTAAACCCAGTTTGGGTTTCAGCGTTGTAGGTGGTAGAGATAGCCCTCGGGGTGACATGGGAATCTTTGTGAGGAGGGTCTTTCCCGGTGGGCAAGCCGACATTTCCAGATCGCTGTTTCAAGGTAGACTCTATTTAAAAAAGAATCCGCGTGATCGTAGCTTAATTAATACCTAGAATTAATTAATACCCAAACATTTATCATTCGTCATTCTGCGTCATAATGATGAAGAAAAATCAGATTAATGGCAATTAAACTGTTGTATAATATTTGTTACATGGATTATCTTTGTAATTGGCGGGATATCGAGTTTGTCATAATTGACGCGCCTCGATACATAATAGTGCGCGTTTCGTTTCACGCGTCGACGTGCCGCAAATACTTTTCGCTCGAGAGCTATCAATCGCGGGGATAAGGGAATGCGCATGACGACGCGTCGAACGCACGTTCGACGGCTTCGTGTATTCACGACGATGCGAGGTATCCCGCCAGACAGCTGTCGAATCTTTAATCCGACAGCTAACGCCGCGTGCATATCTAAACAGTCGCAGCATGTTCCATCGTTTTTCTTTCCATTCTTTTCTTTTTCTTTTCCCTCCCTTTCGCGCCATTCTCGCTTCTCTTTAGCGGAAGACGGCGCCGATACCTCGTGTCATTGACAGCGCTGGTATTAATGTTCCTTCACTTCCTGATATCTTCATCGTGTTATTAGGGCGCTTTATGTACAAAATTACATATATGCGAATCGTTTTTCATTTTTTTAATATTTGATATTTTTTTGTCATTTATCGTGAATTATTGTCCTGATATTAAAAAAAGGGCAGAGAAGTCGTTCGATGCTGACGATCAGGTATTCACGGGAAGTTGACGATAACCAGGAAGGTCGTTAGACGCGTTTCGCGTTCTCATGTCTCGAATTTCAACCGAGCCCACTGCTTTTTACGCCTGCATCGTGGTTTCCTCGTTGCCCGCCGTTCCTTACCGCATACTTGAGTAACGGGCTGGTAGCTGATCGGCTTGCATAAGCGCAGGAGATAGCATCCCGCAAGAACATCCTCGTCACGAGGTCATTGGCAGCCTCGAGGGTTACTTTTTGGTCGTTAAACTTTATTGATATTATCAGAATGCTTTTTGGAAGAGAGTGATCCTGATAACTTCAAGCAGAGATTGCGAGAATACTTTTCCCATTCCTCTTTAATTATTATTAATTGAATTAGCAACGATTTCTGAAGAAATTGAAGATATTCGAAGAAGTATATTCTCTTAACTTTCAGGCGATGAAATCTTGAGCCTAAACGGACAAATTTTGAAGGGCCGCACGCACCAGGAAGTCATCGAGTTGTTTAAGACGGTGAGAGAGGGTACAGTCGAATTAGAGATTATAAGAAGACACAGGTAAACAATTTATAAATTATTTATCTGCAAGCATTGTCTTAATGAAATATTGGAAATGTGACGTAATTAATATAAAAAGTAATAACGATTGTTGCAGATATCCCAAAAGTACCGTAAAAAGTGCGCCATACTAAACAATATGGACGAAGAAGAAACTGCCCACCGGAAGTGCTCTTTAGATTTAGGTCTAATCTACAATTGTTCATATGGAGAAAACGGCGTTTTAGAATTCTAGTCTATCAAAAGAAATCTATGACTTCTCTGACGTTTTTCTCTTACATAATTTATTTCGCGCTGCATATCTCGCACTGCCTGGTAGATTAATAGTTTTTATCATTAATAGACTATTTGCGTATTGTGGTATTATAATTATTATTATGTACCACATCTTTAACAATAAGATTATATACAAATAACGTTACAGCAATGTAGAATCCATTACTATGCATTTTTTAATCGTAGGCGACAATAAAGAGAATGTTCTTCGCAGGTACCGAACGGAGTACCGTATCCAGATTATTAATTAAATAATTGTTATTAAATAACTGTTTTATTTATAGCGAATTCTGAAAATGTACAGTATATACATGATTTGTATTTTACAATTTGCCATGCTCTCTGTCTCTCTTTCAGCAGTCATCGTTCTCATGTATCTATCAGTAAAAGGTCTGCGCACGACTTGGCTTTCAATATTCTGAAACAGAAAAACGAAAAATAAAATAAAAGGAATTCATATAAATCCAAATAAGCGATATGTATAATAAATAATTATTGCTTTCTTCTGTGAAAATCTGTAATAGCCATTTTAGTTTAAGTCAAATATTGATTACGAATGTAGTCTCAAATATTTAAATACGTCACATATATGTTAAATTAAATAGATATTTTATTGAAATTAAACGTGCACTTAAAAATGCGCCGACATTAATTCATTTATTAAATATTATATATATATATATATATATATATATATATATATATATATATATATATATATTTATGAATCACTTACTGTGATTCGCGATTTTTCACGCGTCTACACAAATGCAAGGCAACCGGCCCACTTTTAATATTGCGAAAGAGTTGTACGGCTTCACGATGCGTCAAGTCGTGGCAAACGTGACCATTCACAGCCAAAATTTCGTCCCCTGCGCGCAAACGGCCATCTTCGGCAGCCTGTCCGCTAGGCAGTACTGATTTTATGAAGATACCTGCGACAAATTAAAGAATATAGAATGTGTGTGTGTGTGTGTGTGTGTGTGTGTGCGCGCGCGCGCGCGCGCGCGTGCGCGCGTGTGTATGTAAAATGTATAGAAAAAAATATAGATTTTATTATAATCCAAAATTGATTATGAAAGGATTAAAACTTATAAATTATTCATATGAGGTTAAAATAATCTAATATAATTTATTATATGCATAATAAGAGATAACCCACGTTTAGTTAATTAAAGAAAATATACAGAAAAGAATTAATTGTTATAATTTATAATTACCGATGTTTCCTTTTGGGCTATCTCTTCCGCCTACTATAGTGAATCCTAAAGATTTCTTTCCGGTGCCTTTTTCGAAAAGTACCGTAAGGAACGTAGACACCGTGTTCCTCGGCCTTCTAGGAAGAGTACAGAACTTCGAGACACTCTGCGTGAATCCGCTATCCATGTTCGTTGCAAATTTCTCGGACGAGATCGATCTATTTGACTCGTCTTTCCTGTCTCGGTGACTCTTAGTCTGACGCTTCCTGAAGTGATGCGATCCGGGTGAACTTTCGACGATCACTCCGTGGCCGTCTTCCATGCTAACGTTCTCGTAGTCCACACTGCTCTCCTTCAACTTCTTCGCTTGCTGATCGACTCCCGAAAACCGTGAGATGACGATATCGATGTCACCGGGGCCGCTACCATTACCCAGGATCTTCCTAGCCTCCGCCATACTCAAACCGCGTAATCTCTTCCCGTTGACAATCAAAATCTCGTCGCCAATCTTTAGAGTGCCCTCCTTATCGGCCAATCCATTCGGCACTACGTGAGCCACCAAGTAACCCGGACTGGACTCCGCGGTTTTCGCGATAAAGATACCGAGACACTGGTCTGACGTCTCCTTGAGAAGCTTCACGACCATCGTCTCTGTGATGTAGGCCCTACTCCTTACAGCCTGTAAACCGGAACTACTTTGCTTCCGTCTAGAATCTTCGTCCACGGTTCCTCCCTCTTTCTCTCGATTCGTACTACTCTCCGCGGAGATTCGAGCCGCTTGACGATCTATCAACGTACCGTTCGCGGCTTGACATACGCTCGAATACTCTTCGGTAAGAAGACTCATTCCGGAGTCTTTATCCTTGTTCTTGTCATAGTACATATCCAAACTCGCGAAGAGTCTCGTGGTTCCGTCGACGTCCGTGGCAGATGAGAAGGGTCTTCTGGGCGGAAGCTGAGGCGGCGATCCCAGACAAGAATCATTGTGACTACCGCTGTTGTTCAGCGGTCCGGAAGCACCGCTGCTACATCTGTCGTCCAGGAGGGAGCTTGTAGCGGAATCGTTGTCCAGAATCCCGGAGTCATTGTCGTCCTGATCCTGATCCTCGTACAGCGGATTCGTTCGTAGCTCTTCAAGACCCGGCAACGTGCCATAAGAGAAACTACGCAGCCTCCGCCTTTCCCGGTCCTTGCAGTCCTTCCTGTAGATTTTCGCGATCAGCCTATTTGTCGAACTCTTGAGGTACCTGTCCTGCATCGCGCGGAATTTCGCCGCCAAGCAGCTAGACGGCGTGATGCTGTCGAATGCCGTTGGATCTTTCTTGAAAATCTCGCTGACGTGTCTAGGTACCCCCGTATCGACTATCGTCACCTGATCGACGGATCGATCGGCCCCGCCGTTTGCCTCGAGGAAGCCCCGGTCGGTCCTTTCCCATCGATAATCGTGAGGCATCGCATCTTCCCGGATTGAATCTTCCTCTTTCAGTTGCCACTCGAACTGCTTCCGAGGCGTCGAGGTGCGAAAGCCCAAGAAAGAGAAGCGTTCTTCCTGCTGCTTTTTGTACGACAACCTGCTCTGCGACTTGGCGCGTCTCTTTCTCTTCGCGTGGCCGTTCCCCTCCTCCGTGATATCCTTCAGGTCAGATTCGCAGACCGAACGTCGGAACTCGTTCCTGGTCAGACCGCGGTGCCTCAGCTCGCACATCGAACGGAACTGGACTCGTCCCGCTTCCTCATCGTCGCCATCGTTCTCATTCTCGTCGGAATCGTGATCCTTGAAGAAGCTCAGTCTGGTGCTCTTCACGCGATCCAGCAGAGGATTCCGCTTCTCGCACACTCTCCGCCGTTCTTCTTGGATCCTCTTCTTGTCTTTCTTGTTGGCAGTTCGCTCGGTCGTCACTTGGGAGGTCTGCACGTTATAGCAATTTCTCTCGGATTCGGAACTCGATGATTTCCTTCGAGCCCATCGCACTGGCGATATGTCTGAGAGATAAGGATGAATTAATAAATGTGCACAGCAGGCGGTAGAATAAATATATAAAGCTATAAGATGTATATATATATTTATTCTCTTTTTGTAGCGAAATAGTCACTTCTCTGTTTTACTAAAATATATTTATAACTTTTATGTACTCTGCATGTACTTTTTAAATTATATCTTTAAATCCTATAAAAAATATATATATATTCTATAAAGCACCGTACAAAGTCTCAGATGGATAATAGAACATAATAGATTATATATCTTCATTTTTGCCGATCTGCCTACGAATAAGAATACAAGTGAGACTCGAACTCTACGACTTCTAAATCGAAAGTGACCACTTCCACTGCCAGTCGCGACGATACTGACAAATCTGCGCCTTCCGTGAAGCATGACGTCTTGTACAGGATATGCATAAAACAGGATGCATCTATGAGCAATTTATTTATACTACTATAGAATTATTTAGATACTGAAATAAACCTGAAGATTATATAGCAGCATAACAGCCTCTAATTAAAATAAATGATAATATAACAATTTTATATATATATATATATATATAAAATAATTATACATTATATTTTTTCGTTCAAAAGAGAGAGAAAAAAGAAAGAGTTTAATAACTTCTTTTTTTAATTTCACAGAAAGAGTTCTATAAATTTATTTAAAATAAAATTTAATAAAGTAAAACGAATTTTTTACAATTTTAGTAATAATTAATAATCAGCGGAAGTATAAAATAATTTTTTTTTTCATTATGAAGAATTTGAACACAATTCAGCTTAATAAAAAAACGCGAATCTTTTAATACTACGATGTAAATGTAAGAACACGTACTTACATGTCATTGTAAAATATGTGTCGAAAGCAACACTGATACTAATTTATTTCTTAGTACTACAAGTTGTAGCTGTACGAAACGAGGCAGCCTTGACAGCAATCGAGATAATGCAGCCAGTAACGACAATCGCTATCACGACTAGATTCTTCGGTCTAGCAAGGTGAGCATGCGGGATTTACTCACTTTAAATTAGTTCGTCATCGTGCACGGCAAACCGTCAAATCATTTGCTCGACTACCCTTAACAACTAAGAAATAGAGAAAGACTCTCAACAAATAAGGCTCGATTTATCTTCATATCTGCAATCCGAATAAAGCCGAAAATAGCTGGCGAATGAGTAATTTTGTGTGTACGTTATCGTACGGAATGCGTAAACCGGATACTGTAAAAATAGATCGGACACTTGAGTAATATTATACTTTATCGTTCTTTAAGTCAGTGTTTGACGTCGACTATTTTATCTCACATAAAAGTTCTCAGAAGCGGATTGTATTTCCTCCTAATGTTTCATAATTATGTGGTTAAATAATTATATCGTTATCCTCATTAACTGCCTGTATCTTGTACTTTATGAACGTGAGAAAGAGGAATACGTTCTAGATCTTTAATTATATTTTACGTACTGCAAAAAAAAAAGATTATCAAATTTATTCTTATATATTCTAATAAAATACGAAACTTTCATGTTTAATTTTTTTCAAAGGTGAAGAAATGGAGACAGAATAATTTGATTCTTTTACGTCGTGACATATTAAGTGCGTGTCGTAAGAAGAATATCGTACTAGAGGGTGGATGAAATTTTTTAATTAAGAACAGGCTCGTTTTCTAATCGTTTTTAATTAGCGGTTAGCTATAATTAGCTGGATAATTCATTGCGGATTATCATTGCCGTCGCCGTCGCCGTTACCGTCAATCATCGCGTCGGTCCTACAGGGACGCGTATATACGGTCAAGCATGGGCTACGGATTGCGCGTTCTCGACAGTGATCCTTTATATTAACGCGCATTCGCGTAGGTTGGCGTAGTGTCAATTTACTTCTATTCTCGCTTTCCAGCGAGTCACTCGGGAACTCAGCTTGACGGAACGTTCGAGTCGTAATCCCCGCATTCAGGATGGAATCTCGATTCGAGTCTCTCCACGTATCACGGCGGGACGGCACGCAAAGACGCGTGTACGCGCGGCACGCAAGACGATTTTTACAAGAATTAGGCCGATTCTCTCGGCGACGGGGGGGAATGGGGAGAATAAACGGAGGATCAACGCGACGACCATCGCGGCTGTCACGTATCTCGCCGAGCGTACTTTACTCCTTCTACTAGATGATCACGCCGCCATTTTGGGCGACTTTTACCTCTGCATCGAGACCTCGCACGGAAATGGTAAGACGTTTCGTTGACGTCTTCGTCGGCTCGAAGGGGGCTCAGGCGCAGGAGTCTCGGTGCCTCGGCGTGGCCGCGAAACCAACGCATGTCTGTAACAAATTGGAAAGTAGTCAGAGCGTGAGTTTTGTGCGTGAAAGCATTTGATGAATATTTCAGTGGCGCGCTTGTAATTCCTTCAGCATTCGTCAAGCAAAGGTTTCTGTAGTTAAACTTCAATTTTTAGGAATAAAAGAATCTTATCGGAGAATGTGTTACTGTGTGTTAAAATAAAGATTGCAAAAGGGATATTCCACACATTTATTATTCTGACATTCCAATGATCAGAAAGCATCCCTGTTTATCAAGATTTCAAACGATGTATCTATGCGCAGCGAGGATTAACTGCGTAAAAGTGAAACTTGAGAAGTGAATGGACTTTACTGGATGTCGATGGTAACAATTATCGCTGAGTGCAGGCTATCTCTTTTCGCTTATTGCACTTGTTTACGATCTAACAAGATAAAGAAAATTGCACTTGATGATTCTATCGACGCACATATGAAAGAAATAATGATAAATTTAAAGATAGCGAAACTATGTTTTCTATTAATTCCAGGAAGACTCTAATAAAATTTTAATCCGAGATTTAGTTACAAAGATAACGTTAATTAAAAATAGAATATAGTTAAGAATGGGAAAATTTGTAGTTTTTTTTTTCAAAAATTCGCTAGGAAGAAATATACTGCAAATTAAATAAAAAAATCTATCAGTAAAATTCGCGAATTAGGATAACTCATATATACGATTAAAAAATGAATACTTCATATATAATTAATATATAATTAATCTAAAATTTTAAACAGCAGATATTAAATAATTGCAAAAGAGCAATAAAACATATTTCATATCTCTTTGTTTGAAATAATTTCTGCAGGAAAGAAGATTGCCTTGCAAAACAGGTTCTGTTAATACATATTGCTTTTATCTGTATTTAATAAAGCATTTTGCAATTCTTATAAAATGATTACAAAAATTACCGTTGCATTATTTTTTATTTAATTATCATTATTACACACAAAGGAATGCAAAATGTAAGTAAGTTTTCTTTAGCCACGTATGACATTCAATATCAATACCAGATTTATGCCTGTGCGTTCGAACGAAGTGGTACGTGAGTATCCAGCATCACCGTCGCTCCTCGCAACGGTACTTCCAAGACAAGGAGGCCGCATCATCTACGTCTAGCTCACAACTTTTCATGCCGGCAGCACTATATGATACTATCTTTACTCGAAGATTTTCAATCATTCGCTGTCCTTTCGCGGAACAAAAGAAAGAAATACTCTTACGCACGTCGAACGATAAGAAATGAAAAAAGAAATACAAATGAGATTTAATTATTTGGCCTTTATCATCCTCTTTATTTTCGCGCGGCAATAATATTTTACCTCGCGAGAGATGAGGATGATATTTTGTGTTCTCCGGAGACGCATTTATTCAAGTTTTCGCACGAAACGGCGTTCGTGCAAATTTTTTCGAGTTTATGGATCTTTCTACCTTCCAGGAATGTCGGCGACCGGAATTGCCGAGCGCATTCCATGCCAACTGCACGCGTACACAGTTGAAGAAAGATTCTTAGAAGTTTGCTTCGGAGGATTTTACATGTATCTTATATTAAATGTTGCGCTACACGTCATTGCGGTATATCGATCGTTGCGTGTAGTTGCATAAATGCAATTATATTGCTGTAATATCGAGCTAATTGTCCTAACAGCGATTTTGAAAAAAGCAGTACTTTGTTATATCGTTTTATTATCTGCAGTTGGATCGATAAAGAAATTAATCTGTTGATACCGTTGCCAGCAATCAAACGGTATTTCGTTCACCTTTTTCCCCAATAAACGCGTTGGACAGAATATTCGCGAGAGGCGCAATACCGTTCGTCTGACCCGCATAGAATCCACAATATTTTTCTTGCTAATTGGCAAGTAGCATAATTGCAAGTGCTGCAAATGTGTGATATTTATTGTCGAAGCGAGTTAATTTAGGATTAGAAGAATGTATACCTGATGAAATTATTACATAGACAAGAATGCTAATAACGAACGTAATTGGAAAACGCTTATCTATTTACGTATAGGCAAAAGGACATTCTATAATAAATGCATATTTATGTCGAATATGTTGCATAACGATAATACGCGTTTCTACAAATTAATATTATGTACGGTGTTTCACATTAATTTTTTCTTAATTCTTCGACTAATCTTGAATTAATTTTTTCTTCTCGAAAATCTGATATGTTATGTTGTTCTATCATATTTTTATATTTTTTATTCAAAACAATAATTACATTTCGAAGTTTATTTGAAAATGTTTGAAGAATTATGTAGCTTTATTACATAGTAGTTCGAAAAAATAGTTTATGACGATTCTTTATTTTTTAAATTTGTTTTAATAGCTTAAAAAAATGTTGATGTATTCGTAAAGACAAAATTAAAGATGAATTCTCAGTCAAAAGGAAATACTATATCTCTATATAACTGTTACATTATATTTTATAATTAGTGTGAAACTTTATCTAATCACATATAACTGAACAATGTTGAATAAAATTGCGCGATTCTAGATATCTTTTCGATTATACATTTCACAACTTTATTTCCGTTTCGCGCAATATGCTATCTGGTGCAGATTGAATCGATTGGCATTCAGAAAAATACCAGCTGCGCATTGGCCAACAAATGTATAATCTTACCGTTATACGACACATACTACATTTTACGGAATTGTTTGAATTTGAATTAGAATTTGATTTTATAAAAAGCTGCCAATAAAATTTGTACATTATTATAATATATAATAATTAAATTTAATTAATATTATATTATTTTAGTATTAATTATTATATGTTAAATTAACAAATTAATCAAAATATGATTTTAAAATCAAGAAAAATACGATATCTACAATTTTTATTTCGAAAATTAGAAAGTTGGATTGATATATTTTATAATAATAATTGTTATGATTATTATTTTGTGTGTGTGTGTGCGTGCGTGCGTGCGTGCGTGCGTGTGCGTGTGCGTGTGCGTGTGCGTGTGCGTGTGCGTGTGCGTGTGCGTGTGCGTGTGCGTGTGTGTGTGTGTGNGCGTGCGTGCGTGCGTGTGCGTGTGCGTGTGCGTGTGCGTGTGCGTGTGCGTGTGCGTGTGCGTGTGCGTGTGCGTGTGTGTGTGTGTGTGTGTAAAATTGTGATTTAATGTTAAGATATTTGGCTATTACAAGAAAGGTAGAGGTCGTACAAACGCATTGAATGAAACAATCTTTCATCGCACGAGCCTGAAAGACAGACAGAACCGATACGATACCTCGTATATTTAATTAAACTGCGGCACGTTATGCAAGATGTTAATGCATGGTAATCATTATACGTGTCTGCGTAAGTGTGCGTAACTGCTGACTACGAAGGCAGCTAAGGGGGGGAAGGAGGAGGAAGAAAAATTAGGGGTGGGGAGATATGCGTACAACTTTCTCCGATGCAAAATATGTGTGCCATCACCTTCTTAGCTCCTTTCCAGAGGCTACGCCTCTCCGCCTTTTCACTTTTCGTGGATCCAGCCCATGCGCGCAATCAGACTTAATTAAGTTTGCGATCAAGAGCAAGACGCGATAAGATCACTTCGGGATCCACACGCTGGCTAATCTATCTATCGAGAAATTTATATAATAGTGTTCTGTGATAAGTTTATTTATTTATTATATATTTATTTGTAGAATATATATTGATTATCTGCACCTATTTACTGAGAATTGGCTCAGTCTAATTTCTTTTTACACAATTTGTCACCTCACAATTTCATCGTCGTTTAATCTTTTGCGATTTTTTTCAAGAGAGAGGATTTTACGTCAATGCAATTAAAATCCGCCGGCTTGATCAGAGCACATATAGATCTATTGTGGCGCGCATTGTGATAAATGTTGCAGAAAATTCGCGGTTGTTAAACGCTCGAAGAATGCGGGAGCTAAGCGTCCAGTTATTCCAGCATAGATTTATCGTTCCACTTTCGTAGCTGTCGATCCGTTCCTCCGGTTGCGGCTGCCGGCGGCCCGGACTTTACTTCGTTGGCAAGTCTAGCCGCCGTATAACTCCGGATTGTAAATCTTCGCAGCGCAGCGAGACGCGGTTGTTATCGTCACGCGTTACACCCGCTCCTCGCTCGAGATCCATATTATTTCTCGCTCCCGACGTCGTAATCCAAAGCGGTACTTACGTAGTAAGAGATCAAGACTCTTAATGATGTCGGATGTCTCGGTACTCAATTTATCGTGAGACGTGACTTTTCGTTCGTATCAATTACACTATTTGACTGCTTCGTTCTCGCCGGGAACGAGAAAAATCGCAAGTCGATTTTTACGACCGTTAATGCACACGACCATACACGGTACTCAAATACTTCTTGAGATATGCCGATTTCACGACTTGAACTGACGAAGAGTGGTCAGAAAAGTTAGTGTCGTGCGATCGATGCGCGTATTTTATTTTTGAATTTTAGGAATTGCATAGTTTCTTTTCATATAATGTTTCATATAACTTCTTTCATATTTTCTATAAAGTTTGTAAAATAATTTTAACGTTCCGTTGATCGTTGCATGTTTCTTTTTCGATCGGATTGAATTGCCCTTCAATGGAACTGCAACAATATTAATCTGAGTTGCATTTGCAGCTGCCGGCGAACGTTTCCTTTCTAATTACAAGTAATTCAGTTGCAAAATACTGTCGAACACGTCTCGCAACAAATGGTAAAAACAAAACGCCTGCGGTAGCTGCGTTTTGCTTTAAAAACTTGTATTTTTATAGTAATTGCGCAATTAGGCGCACGAAGATGTAAAGTGGTAACGCACTCACGCAAAATTATATTCGAATGAATTTTCAGATCAACTACCATCTTACATCAAAAATTTTGTTCGGTCAATGTATTGAATATATACAAGTTCGTTATTGTTATTTTAGGAATTGGTTCTTATTGGAATTTTACCAGGAAAGAATACAAAAAAATAAATAAAAAATGTAGAATAAGATTTTGAATATGACGCTTTATCTTGAAGAAAATTTATTAATCTAATTAATTTATTAAAAATTTCCTAAATTTATTAATCAAGAAACTTACATTTTTTTATTTTTAACTCACACATCTTCCAATCGACAAATCTGTTTCAATAGATATCAGCTCTTTGTCAAAATGTAAAGCAAAATATTTGCATACATATTCTGTTTATCAAAATATAGATGATAATGATCTTAATATTTTTATAAATCTCCTGATTTTATTAATATTCTGTATACAGAGATAAGATTATAGAGAAAGATGGGACGGAAAAATACCGATAGATGACAATCATCTTTAACAGTTGGACGGAGTATTAAAACACGAAGGTGAGACAAAACAAGGACGAACGCTCGTAGATTTATTCGAGAATTACAGAGAATTCATCATTCGACGGGAATCGACACGCACGTCACTGTGATAAATGCAAGTTGAGGCAAAGTGTGACGCGTACGTAAAGCGTGACGTGCTCCGGATGCTCGTAAAACATTCTCCGCCGCGTGGCTACCGAGTCGTAACCCGCTCCGCTTCCTAGGTATTGTTATCGTGCACCAGAGGGATTCTGGGCTCCGCATCTCATTATATCGCGAACGGAACGATGCAGCTTATGGAGCGCAACTCTTTGGAGCACGACCGAAATTTTCGGATATGATCGCTCAGACAGGCAGGCTTCTCTCGAGACAATCCTATCGACCTTGTCGCTTTCCGCACCAATCTTTCTCGAAATTACGAACATCCTCACGTAACATAAACTTTTCGTTCACATCCTTTTCGAATATAATCACGAATCTTTCTGCATCCCGAGTCTTGCTATCTCGAAACTCGTCGCTTATCTGTTGTATGTTTCTTCGCTTATCTGTTTGCAGATGTCATCTGACTTTTTTGAGCGCTCCACACTCTTGTGCTTGCAAAAACCTTATCTTTGCTTTTATCAAAAAATTTTTCTAATGTGCGGAATTAATAAATTATATCGCGATCGTATGACGTAATATTGCGACGTATTGTATGTTGTATCGCGATAATATTTGGCGAAGGAATGCTTTTTGGGACTCGAGTCCGACGATGCATTAAGAAGAGTGTGTGTACCAGAGGTCTATACCCGTAATTTAGGGAATCAGATAGCGATAAAAAAATGTTCGGGGACCGGTTCGGCATAACGTTACCTTGATGGCTCAGTTTCGTCGACGACAACGCGGTTTTTACGACGAGAATTCTTTAATGAATGTTTTATAGCGAAATAAAAAGTAAATGTCATCTCGCAAATTAAACGGCGTTTTATTATTAACAATACATATCTGAATTGGGATTCGATATCAAGAAACGTATATTTGATGCTAAACTAATGCACATCCATAATTTACAAGCTGTGGCTAATTCGTTAATAAGATTCTTTTTTTTTATCGCAACATTATTTTGCAAACTTTATCGTAACATTATTTTGCAAACTTTTTTTGTCTTTTGTGATTTATAATATTATCCGGCATATACTGTAATATTAATTTTTTAATTTCGTTATAGCGAAACATTATCTGGAAAGTACTAATTACACAAGTTTGCAAATTTCACATTTCTTTTTTAATGCAAGAAACGTAAACAATTTTTTTTAACGTATTTTGAGACGCTGAGTTCGAATCTGCCGTCAGAAAAATTCCATCAGGTCGAATTTTGTAGTTATGGCAAAAACGACAATTACAAGCAAATTATTTGCGGAACTATTGAAAAATTATAACAAAATATGTGCACGAAATACGTCGCTAAAAATTCACTTTTTATATTCACACCTTGATTTCTTCCCGGATACTTGGGTGCAACAAGTCATGAGTAAGACGAACGTTTCAGGATGTGATGACAATTGAGAAACGTCAAGGATATTGGGAAAACATGCTAGGCGACTATTACTGGACAATAACATGCGAAACCGATCTAAAGTCATATAAAAAATAAAAATTAAAATTAAAATTAAATTAAATGCTCACACTTCTAATTTGTTTTCTAAATTCAATAAAAATTTGCTATATATAAAAAAATGATCTTATATTTCGGAAATCGAACCTGATAGAAATTCTTTGATGACAGAGTCGTGCTCAGTGTTAAAAATTACCCTAGAAACAGTGTTTAAATGCTCTTGCGCAAAACCTTGTAGTGTTATTTTTATGCGATGATGAATGATGTTCTATGTGAAATGGAAGGGAACATTCAATGCTATATATTATCAAGGCGAAGCCTTGAATGAATGTGATTTCATTTTTGTTTGTATTAACTTGAGATCTACGCTTCGCGGTATCGCGGTAGATATAATGCAAGTTCGCGATTCCCGTGGATTCGCGACACGGGCCACTTCCAACGATATCGTCGAGCATCAAGTTAATCTCTCGAGATGACTTTTGAATGGTATCACGCGAGTAACTCGCGGGTAACCGGCTGGAAAAAGAGAGAGAGAGAGAGAGAGAGAGAGAGAGAGAGAGAGAGAGAGAGAGAAAGAAAAAGAAAGAAGAGCCCCGTGTCCACTAGGCGCGTTCTATCAAGGCCGTGGGCGAGATAGTCCTTTTATTTTCTGGCCATTTGACGAGAGCGACATGCCGAGCATTCCTCGTCGGAATAGCCGTGTAACTATGCCCTCGGCATTGCGGCCCGCCTGTGTGTGTTCGAGCGTGTACGGCGTACGCTATCGGGCCGATGCGCGCCGCGGCCGCGGCCGCGGCGAACGCACGCCACTTATTCGCGTGCGTTCGGAGTAGCGTGCGCGATGGTGTAGGTGCGTGAGTACAGCTAGATACACGCACGCACGCACGCGCGCTCATATAAATAAGACACGCGACACACGCGCGCGGCGCGTATGCGTAAAGGACGGAGCTCCAAGGTCGATTACTGGCCAACCCTTCCTCCGCCATTACTCCGAGAGCCCGCTTCGGGACGGAAGGAGAAAGAGAAAGAGACGGGGAGAGACAATGAGCCGGAGAAATCTGGCGTACGATTTTCAGACGATTTCTGAGTTACGATTGGCTCTACCTCAGCACTGACTTGCGTTTTTTCGACGACATCGGTATCGCCAATTGTCATGTTTCTTCATTCGCGATGAAGGATTCTTCTTTCCGCTGTAATTGAATTTCGATCTCCTGTCAAACGGCTTGGACATTATTATTATTATTTAATGACTATCATTTGAGAAAATCTGTACGTTGAAACTACGTTGTCGTTTCTGTTATCTCTACAAATTCCGGTGTCATGTGGTGAACGGCCGGACGTTCTCCAGAAGGATAATACCCTCTTGGTACCACGTTAGATCATGTGTCACCGACCCAGGTTGCGGTCGACTCGATCTCGATTCGCGGCGGCGCTAAATCGGCGCCTAAAACGCGAAACCTGACGCTGCGTCGGTTGTGTTATTGTGGTCCGGCACCCACATCATCCCGGGAATATCGGAATAGCTTTCGCCGCGGATCAAGACCGGAAGTGGGATACGTGCGCGGACAATTGCCCGGCGGGCTGCGATTAATCGCGGTCGCTCGCCGAAGCCGGCCTATCCGCCACAACGAAGCACAGTCCGATGTAGCAGTTTTGCTCCGACGACCCCCTTCAGCCGCGCGCGCTCGACTTTCCGGTTTAACCGCTCCTTCTTCTAATCGCTCCTCTTCCTGTCGGTCGATCCCTTCGTCCTTGGTCTTCCATACGCACCTGGAGACGTAGCTACCAGCGAGTTTTGAGACATTTTCCCATGTTGAAACCGTTTCGTAAGATATGGGAGAGGACACCTTTCCGCATATAATTTTCGGCGCTTTGTTATTATTATATAACTCCTCGAAATGTAACAAATTCATGAATGCATCTTTCAATTGATGATTACAGAATGCTGTATAGAAAAAATATATATATATAAACTCAATTTCAAGAATTCTATCCGGTCTATCTATTTCGGTCTTCGAAACGCGATGATCAATCAGCAATTGCGCTTTTTTCCTGCGAGATTTAAAAAAAATCTTCATTTCCGAAACGTTTCTTCAGAGCATAGATACAAGTATTTTTGACCTTTCGAATCGCACAGCCTTAACTCGATTGCCAACGATACGAAGTTGGCCGTATCCGCGTCGACGGTCCACATTCGTGTCCAGGAGCTGCTACATATTGCGGTCGCGTGTTACGGACAAGACGGAATATCCAATGAGACTTTTTCGACGTGTCGGCGACGTCGCGATGTCGCAAACACTGAATTTTATACCGGGACGAGTGTTCGCCGTAGACAAATAGCCAGGTAACGCACTGATAGCGATTGAGGTCGCACGCGAACAGGGACGGGTTCATGAAAGCTCACTTACCGGGTTAAGCCCCACCCTGGGCTACGACATTCGCTTCGTCAGAGATCTATCCTCAGACACATAAGTGCGACACGCGGCTTAATCCTCGAGATACTCGTGAAGAAATCAAGACGGATGACATTGCGACGTGTATCAAATCTTTCTGGATATAATCGCTTCTCATACCTGTTTCCGCTAACGTAGATTAACTTTAATCTCGGTTCAATTTATTTTTCATCTATTTCTAATTCTTAGAACTTAGAAAAAGAAGAGTAAGTTGAATCGAGATTAAAAGTAATCTACGTTGGTGAAAACGAGGATTACGAGTTGTAAGACGCGATTGAGCGTTGAAGCGAAAACAGCGACGATTTTGGTGGATCGTCAGGTGATGCTTCAACTTTCTCGATTGCATAATTCATGCGACCGGCCATACATCATGAAATTCACGCGCAGCGGTGTACACGCGTTAAGACACGAACGTCCGTCAGCGGAGTGGCCTTCCCGGCCGGTTGGTTCGAGGTTGAATTGTCCGTCGCGTCGGATCACTATCTGAGCGTAAGAGGAATGTCGTGTGCACGCGCGTATGCAAACCCCGTGTGTGAGACACACCACAGCACGGGGTGATACACGCATCGGGATACGCGATACCGTGAGTCTACGTGCTTTCTACCGTGACGCACTTTAGGTCGAGATCGAATCGAACGATACGGAACTAGTCCGAGTTGGCGCTGAGTTAAATGGCATTTTTCATCGAGAATTCATTCCAACTTACAAGCTATTTTGTGCTCCAGCGCGTTTTGAACGAGCATAACGTTCAACTAGACCAATAATAAATTTTCAGAGTTTCTGTTGCGGACTAAACCGCTAAGCAATTTCAGAGCACGAATCAGACGTACACGGAAAAAACAATTTTTTGATGCTAAAGTATTAAAAAATTTAGCTAGATACAGACTTGAAAATAATTTTGTTTGGATCATAAAAATAATTATATGGGACGTTCAAACTGATTGCTATAATGTTAAAACTTTTTGCATTGTTATCAACGTTTAAGCGTTTTATTATTTTGCCCATAATTATTTTGATAAATCAACAAAATTATTTTTAGATTTATATCTAGCTAAATTTTGAGATATTTTAGCAAAATCCTTCTTTTAGTATAAAAATGTTTGAAAAATGAAAATCTTAACATTCTTTTTTATTTTTCACAATAATGATTTATGATAGAATTTGAAATTTTTATAAATTAATCCGATACGTCTTATAAAAGAAACATAAAAATGTCAAAATTATATTTAAGAAAGTATATTATTTTTAGGAATAAAAAGCACATGCCAGATATATGCATAATAAAATTAATATAATATAATAAAATTAATATAATAAAATTACATATTTAAAATCAAATAATTTAGTATTTTTTCACAAGTTTATTAATTAATATATATTGTTAATTTATACTTAACAACGATACCTCCAATATGAAAATAAACAACATGTTAACACAATACAAGGACGAAATAATTTTTTACAGCAATAAATAGCAATAAGTCCATACAATCTTTATTTTACTGCTCTGACGACAGAGTTAATAAGAGAAGTCTCAAGCGACGTGTCATAATTTACTTACATATTTATTATGCAATTATTATCACGCACTGATACTCAGACTCTATTTGTAAAAAAAATCTCATTTACCTTCTTATCCGTTTTCTCTGTCTAGATATAGAAAATGATCTGAACGTGCATTTTATGCCGCATGAAGAAACACAACTTGCCTGTTCGCTCGCCACGGTTGCTTACGCACATTTAAAAAAAAGAAAGAAGAAAAGATAATATCATTCAAGTAGCGCGTGGAGTGAAAGTTTCGAACATAACAACTACTCGCCGCTAATACCTGCTATGCATTCCAGATAATTAATGTCGTCTCGCATATATAACATTTTGTGCTCTTGGAGAAAGGAGACCGTCATTTTTATGTGACGTGACTCATTCAATATTCATCTTGAAAACTATGTAGTGCGTAATTAATGTGTAATTAATGCGCTACAATTATATGAGATTATTTTTTTTTAATTAAAATTTGTTAAATTTGTCAGATGATACGAATGGGATTTTATTCGCGTAATTAATTGGCATTTGGTTAATTCGTGCTTCGGATTTTTACTTTCAGATGATATTCGTCGCAGAATCTGGAGGAAGCTGACCGGCGATCTCGCTCGAAGGTTGAAATTTTTAAGCTGAGATGAGAATGTTTCGTGTCTCTCCTTCGCTGTCATTAAGGCACTTTTTGCGTTTCTTGGCTGGAAAGTGATCGGTCATCCGTGATGAAACGCTATCGAATTACATCTTTTTTCAACGGACACCACATTGTACTTTCGCTTCGAAAGCTCTTCCTCGACTTACGAAGCGTGCGATACCGAATATGCGATGCGCGCATACTGGTATATCACGCTCTTTATGCGTTTAAATCCGATGTAAAAAAAGTGATCGGTCTATGTGCCTCGTTAATATCCCGATTGCAAAATCGTGCTATATGCTCTATAAACTTACGCGCACCAGAAAAGAAGGGAATTTATCTTGGCAAATCTCGTCGCGTATCGAAAGACATCGCATTGAAGTCGCGTGGAAGGAGCGAGTCGCAAATCGAAACAATCAATATACCTGCTTACAAGGAAGGATAAGTGTCTCTCTCTCCGATTTTGACGGACTTTGGACACGTTATGAAACAGTTGAAAGCAAGAATTTTTTTTAATAATAACAATCTGCATTCGAGGAGCGCGTTATCAGCACTATAGTGTCATTCTATCTTCAGTCATTAGAAGTAAAACCAGGATAGAACGATAGCGCGCTCCCCAAATGCAGTCTATTAAAGATGGAGTTTTAGAAAAATGTGTACAGTTTGAAGAAAATCGTCGAATCCGCCAGTCGTCAAATTGTCAGCCCGATCCCTCGCGCGTCTATTTCGAACGCATATCTCGGTTAGGAATGTCGAAGATACCGTTCGCTTTTTCATTACCGAATGTTACTACATTTCGTACCGCTTGAAAATTTGTGCGTAACCCACATATAATTGCGGTGTAATTTCTTACGCGGCTGGGAGCAGCGTGTTTATCGACGCCGTGGTTTACGAGACGTCGTTAAAAACGCTGTTGAAATCCGCTTCCTGGTTCGCGAGTAAGTACATCCTAAAACGTGCGCGTATGCAGAAGAGGAGCCTCTTCAGGGAGAAATATACATTCGCAAGATATGCGCGAGCGTTCGCAAACAACTCTACCGCGATTTCATTATGAAATCGATGCGACAGCAATGTGTCGTGTTTACGATGCGATGTGTTTACAGAAATTAACAGAATAAATCCGCGGTATTCAAAGTTGCTCGCGTATTGTTAGATAAAAAAATTCTTTTAATATTCTAAAATATTCTAAGATTTCTAATATCTCTCATTTTATAATTTTCGAAGAAAACTTATAAAATCTGAAGAAGTTCAAGATACTTTTTTAGGAATTTTCATAAATTTAAAAAATGAGAAATTCTTAAATATATTATTAGAGATATTTAAGAATTTCTCATTTTTTAAATTTATGAAAATTCCTAAAAAACTATCGTAAACTTCTTCAGATTTTATAAGTTTTCTTCGAAAATTATAAAATGAGAGATATTAGAAATCTTAGAATATTTTAGAATTCACATGTATGATGAATTCTAGAAAAAAAATGTAGGAATGTACTTTCTCGGCACTTTCTCTTATGAAAAATTCTTATTCGTATAAAAAAGCTGAAAAATTTTCTGAAAAGTTATAAAATTATAAATTCTAAAAAATTCTAAGAAAATTTATATAAAAATTCTAAGAAATATGAAAAATATATGAAGAATTCTAAGAAAATTTTTCAAAATTTACTTCGAAGCGAAAATACAAATCTTTAATACATATCCTTGTAACAAAAATATCAAAGAGCTTTTGTTAAATCATAATTAAAAAAAAAATGACAGATCAATTTCACTTAAAAAGAGTTAACATTCGGCACCTAAATATTTAATAGCAAACGGTGATGATGACGTGAACGAAATGGGATCGACTATTCTTTGAAGCTGAAATAGCTACGTGAAACCCACTCGAGACAATCAACCGAAGATTGTTACTGCATGGCGCGTGTTTGTCGTTGTCCCACGTAGCTCAGTGAAAAAAAATGACGTTCGTGCAAACACACCGTGTCGTAACGAAACGCGACTCGTACGAGCATCAACTGACGTATTTCCATCTCCGACAGAGAACCGTATAATTTGAAGTCCGTTAACCAAATCGTATCCGTGAAACCAAACAACTGCACAGGTGTTATCCGTTTCACTTTACTACTTCGCTGCTATTTTACGCGACGGATACCGGTAGCAAGGTAAATACGTTCTCTCGAAAGAAAACGGGAAAGAAGGAGAGAAAGAAAAAAATAGCCGAGCGCTCGTGTGCATCGATTTATACTGTCTCGGAACAACCAAGTCCATGCGGATAACCGTGATAATCCGTCGTTTCACATCGTTAGGACCGCACGTTCGGCCGCGCCGCTCCGCTCCGCTCCGTACGAATCCCCGGTAATTATGAATAATATAATTAGGCAGGATTCCCATGGTTTCCCTTTTGTGAGATCGACGATGAGGCGGAATGAGCGAGCGACCGACGAAACGACGATTCATCGCAGCCGCGGGGGAATCGAGGGTCGACGACGAGCGATGCGCGATTCAAATAATAGCTCGTGTGAAATTTAGGATCATGTCAGCCGGGGAGACGTGTAATCGTGATGTAATTCTCAAGTGTGCTACCGCATGATTGTTACCGCAGACACCTTATTCGGAACATCGACACGAGGTCATCGCTTTCGTTCCAGAATTTAAATCTAGGCGTCCGGAAGTTGCAAGCCGATTTCCTCGCGCATTCGCAACAATGTTAGAAATTATCGAATGTTTAAATTCAGCAATTATTTAACAATGTGATAATATTATTATTATTTGATAACATTATTGTTATATAATTTAATATATTATTCAACATCAATAATATTTCGTTAGATAATAATATCTAGCATATCTAGTATTTATATCTAGTATCTTTTTACATCTAGTATTGACTCATATTACTTGTGATTTTCTCTGCATGCAATTTTTAAATAGGTTATTTTAAAATCCAACGACTTCTGTTTGTTTGAATGGATCGATATTTATTTGTTTTTAAACAAAATTAAAAATTAAGTTATACTTTATTTTAACAAATAAAATGCAAGGTATGAGGCCAACAAACGAGCGAACAGTTGTTAGTGTCAAATTCTATATATTATATAAAGCTTAATTCATTCTAAAAAACACGGGTAATACCCGTGTTTTTTAGAATGAATTAAGCTTTATATAATATATAGAATTTGACACTAACAACTGTTCGCTCGTTTGTTGGCCTCATACTTTGCATTTTATTTGTTAAATTAGACGAGCTTGATCAATTTTTATTCCCCCCCCCTTTTTTTTATTCTCTATCTCCTGTTTATTTATATACCTATTTGTTTCTTTCTTATTTGACTTTATTTTTAATTTTGTTTAAAAACAAATAAATATCGATCTATTTTTATTCACATTTTATTCACATAAATAGTACGTTTGTTTCAATGAGACCTAGAAAAAAACCATAAATATGTCAAAAATTGCCATTATAATCACAATGTAACTATAAAGTATATAATTATAATTAAATATTATAATATATAATGTATATATAATATACAAAAATTTTCTTAACGATATCTCCTTTTTCCCAAAAGAGATAATTACTTTTGTATAATAATATCAAGAATCGGGTGAACATTAAATAAATTATATTCAACATTAAAACCCGTCTCAGAAGGACCAGATTTTATTCCTGAAACAAAACGCGTTACTCCGTTTCCTTCGAATTTAATATAGTACGAGATTCGTGCACAGAGTCGAGTCGGGAAGAAAAGTTCGCTGCGGTTTCGAAGGTAAGCTTCGAGCCGACGAGTTCCGCCTGCACCAACCGTGCGGCATCGAAAAACTCGAATTTTCCCGCAGTGAAAGTCGCATTTGAACGAGGCTGAGCTCCGAAAGACATTCAAGAGTTCATTCGTGAACGTCATTCTTAGGCAATTGCGTTATCCAGGCTCCCAGGATAACGAGCGTCGCGTTCTCGCGGCGAGGAATTCTCGCGCGACGGTAGTGACCGTAGAAATTCCTTTCGCCGGTCTCACCTGATAGCCGATCCGACGTACTGATCTATTCAATGAGGAATCCGCTGAATCATTATCGTCGATTTCCCTTCCCGGTGAATATCCTGCACCCCGTTTCCCACGGAGGACACAACGCGCGCGGTTATCCGGTGACGTGCGATTTATTTTATTTCTTCTTCTTTCGTTTTTTTTTTT
>JANQDE010000022.1:53010-75735 GCA_037157785.1 Cephalotes varians
CTCGTCGACGCGAGTACGATCGCGAGAACGCGACGGCGACGGACGCGAGCAGATCCCGCTCGGTGTCACCCGATCGAGCGATCACGGAGAACTGAACGCTCCTCGACGCCGCTCGCCGCTAGAACGGGACAGAACCGTGACAAGCCCGATCGGCGCCCTCGACTCGAGTTTTTCTACGCTCCGATCAGGATTAGCTTCCATCATTTCCGTAACACGCGATACTTTCGGGGAATCCAGCGAGCCGCTGTCCAATTTTCCGGAATCGGTCGCCCACTCCGCGAACTCCGAACTGACGGACACTATCCTTCCCGAATTTCCGATCGCAGCTTTAAGATCAAAAATCAAATAAATCTATGCAGTTATTATTATTATTTTATTTTATATTTTATGTCTTCCTCAATCAAAGAGCTGCGATCGAATTTTACACATACTAAGCTTCCTGATCGTTTCAGATAATATTCCATAATTCCAGTGTCCATAATAAAATAATAAACGAGAATCGAAATCCCGATCTAATAGCGCCTTAGAATTCTGGCAGATTTTATTTGTTTTGACAAATTATTGCAACAGTAGACTCCGCGTGTCTCAGCGCGTCTGTTACAACGTTGGTCACAATTGTGATAATATTAACATATTAACAGTTTTTAAAGCCTTTGATAAGCACGTTATTTGCACGAAAAAGATAAGACTTTTGCGAAACACTTGGACGTGTTCGCAGATGGCATCCATTGTGAAACGCACGTTCGACGATAAAAATAATAAAACAAAAAGCTACATTACATAAAATAAGCAGGCAGAAGAGACAAATGATGAAATATGAAGATAGCTCGATTAGACATCGGAAGAATCCGCTGCCTCTTGGCCGGAAACTAAAACCGTGATATTATTGGCTCATTTAGCTCGTATCGTGCTGCTCGTATTGTGTAATAAAATATTCTCAAGTTTGTTATAACATATCGATTGCCCGCGATAAGATCGACATGTGTCTAGAGTGTGAAACATATGATGCTTAGAAGTCTTCTATTGAGAGATCATCACGATCGAACTCGAAATTGTTATTTAATAAATGCAGAATAAAGCTTTCAATTAAAAGTGTTTATATTAAAATTTTTTGTTATATAAAATTATATAACGTGGTTTTTTACTAAAGAGACGTACAGTCGAAATAATCTTATCTAATAACCATTAATTGAAGCTTTTTTTTTAATAGAAAGCTCTTCCTTATTTGACGACCTCTATTTGACGAATTATCTATTTTCAAAACAGGCACATGCAGTTTTATATAAGACATTTTAAAGTAAATTATAGTATATATATATATATATATATATATATATATATATATATATATATATATATATATATAAATTATGTACTATAATTTACTTTAAAATGTCTTATATAAAACTACACGCTTTCTTAATTAATAGATATCAATTCCAGATTTCTCGTAGATAAAAGATTAAATGATACAAGAGATACAATGGATTATTGCAATATTTAATTAAATGATAAAGATATATAAAGATATTTTCAATTTTTCAGTTGACACAGCGGATGTCTAGGGCTGTGTTCCACTTAACGCTCGCAACGCTCGCGAGCATTACTTGTCCTTGTGTAACATTTGATAAATAACAAGGATAAAATGATTTCACGAGCGTTGCGAGCGTTAAGTGGAACGAAAGCGTTAAGTGTTCGAAATACCGGAAATTCTTTTTGCGCACAAGTGTCATTTCCGGAAGAGCGAACGACCGATTGGCCTCTCGAGTTATTCCCTAGCTCGGTCACGTGCCGCGCGCAAGAGCCAATGAACACTCGGCGTAATTCGGAACGATCTGGTAAATAGATCCACGTCGTTCGGTTGGTACGGGGCATCTCTGCGTTTCTTGGCGACACTGCTTCGCTCGTTGATTCGTGATTGTTGCCGCGGGTGTGATAAGACGTTCGTCCTTTCCGTTCTTCTACCTCTGCGTGGCACGAGTGCCGGATTCCGTACGAGTTTCAGATCCGTCTCGCGATCTCGCACGTGTATCTCGCACCGACGTCTTCCTCGCGGACGTGTTGCTCCTCGTGGTCAGTCGACGACACGTTAAACGCGGCCGACAGGAGGCAAGCTGGATCGAGCGAGGATACGCGGTCCCGCACGCGTTCCTCGCACGCCCGTTTCTTCCTCACGTCGTTCGTTGCGTCGCGTCGCGTCGCATCGCATCGCGCGTCGTTCGCCGCGCTAACTCGGCCCACCGCGGGTAATCGCGTGAACCGGACGGAGGTCAACGAGAGGGGCCTGGCCATCTTGAATGAGATGTCACTTTGGGGTAAACGTCAACGGCACAGTGTTTATCGCGCGATGGATGCTCGTGCCGGCTCCCTCTAATAACGACACCGTCCGACACGCGTCCGTTTGATCGAGCGTCAACGTCGAAGTGATCGCGGTGGTGTATCCCCCGGAGCACGCGGACGTACTTCCAAGTGGTTGCCCATCGTGGTACCTGCCGCACGATGAATCGCGGTGACGGGCTGGTGCAGCGACGACGCGTGGTGAACAGCGGCAGCGGCGCCGGCGGCGGCAGCAGCCACGGCCAGGATGGCTCGAACGCGGATCTCGTCGGCCACAACGACAAGCTGTCCGGGCAAAGCCCGGACACGGACTGCTTGTCCCAAAAGGATCTCAACTGCAATCCTACCGTCGACGATGACTCCGACAAGGAGACGCGTCTGACTCTTATGGAGGAGGTTCTGCTGCTCGGTCTCAAGGACAAAGAGGTTTACACCCTAGAAATCCCTGTCTGAATTCTCGAAGCAGCTGGTGTTTGACACCGTCTTCTTTTTCATAGGGATACACGTCCTTTTGGAACGATTGCATAAGTTCCGGATTAAGAGGCTGTATCTTAGCGGAACTTGCATTTCGAGGTAGAGTGGAATTGGAGAAAGCTGGCATGCGTAAGAAGAGTCTGCTAAACAGAAAGCTTCTTTTGAAAAATGACGCCCCTACGGGAGATGTATTGTTGGATGAAGCTTTGAAACACTTGAAGGACACAGACCCGCCTGAAACTGTACAGAGTTGGATAGAGTATCTCAGTGGTTAGTTCCTTCATTGTTGTACTCGTGTACAAGATGTTGGTCCTAAAATGTATTGTATGGTTACAGGAGAAACATGGAATCCCTTGAAATTAAGGTATCAACTGAAAAATGTCAGAGAACGGCTAGCAAAAAATCTTGTGGAAAAGGGTGTCTTAACTACAGAGAAACAAAACTTCTTACTGTTTGATATGACGACCCATCCTCTTACTGATAACCTTGCCAAAAGCCGACTTGTGAAAAAGGTAAATTATCTACTCTGTATTCTACAATGCTACTTTTTAATTATCAATACGTATACAACATGAAATAAATTTGGAAATTATCCTCATTTCAATGAAAAACTCATACAAATATAGATACGGACAGATATATTCAAGAATATACTCTATGCACATATGAGAATATATCTGACACTGATAAAAACATTTATGTGTTTACTATGACGTACTATTGTATTAAGCTAACTCATCGGATCATAAATATTATTACCGTTTACAATAGGAAGTTTGTTAGACTTTATCATATTCTTCCGGAAGTAAGCAGTATTTATTCAGAAAAGCTTCCTAGCTCATGACCATATGACCTATTCTCTTTACAGATTGAACAGAATATTTCAACACAGCATTTTATGTTCGATGTTATAATTTATTGTGCTATCATACGGAAGTAATATCTTATCTTTATATATGCTAATAACCTACATTGATTAGAAGACATGTGGAAATGGAAAGATAACTCACAAATTAAATACATGTATATAATATAATTATATATATGTGATTTTATATATTGTCTTTTTTTAGTATATTTATTATCAATTTAGTAACGTATAATAGAATAATAATACATATTTCAAAGAAATTTTTATATAAATAAATTATATGTTTATGTTAATTGAAAAATTTACAAATCAAATCTATAATGTTAGATATTTTTATATTTTTTATTAATTATGCTAAAAGATATGATCTTAGAAAGATAGGATCTTAGAATAAGAATATAAAAATAAAAATAAAAATATAATAGGAAAAGATAAAAATATAGCCTACATTTTGTATGAAAGAATATTAATGATGAATGAGTTACATAATCTATGAATAGAACAATAGCATATGCTATTTTCTGTTTTCCAGATCCAAGAAGCTGTATTAGGCCGTTGGGTGAATGATGCCGCTCGTATGGATAGACGAACGTTAGCATTAGTTATTTTAGCTCATGCAGCTGATGTATTAGAAAATGCATTTGCGCCATTGTCAGACGACGATTACGAAGTAGCAATGCGAAGAGTACGGACATTATTAGACCTCGATTTTGAGGCGGAAGCTACTAAACGTAATGCGAACCCGGTTCTTTGGGCTGTATTTGCTGCATTCACCAAGTAACAGTTACTAACTCTTAAATTTCGTGGACGCGGAATAGTTTTCTACTATTAAATTCTATTATTATTATGTATTGTACAATACTATTATTCTTATACTAATGTGAATAATGAACTTAATAATTTTGCATGTCTTTTAGTTGTGACAATTGTACGAAATAGATACAATCCTCATTACATTACTAAGACCAAATTATCCATATACATAGGAAACCTTCAAAAAATTTTATTCATTTCCGTTATTGTCATTTAATACTCATCATACATTTCATAGTTGAATAACGAATATTCGTATTTAAATATTACAAAATAATAAGAAGCGTGAATGTATGCCTTGTGCTGGATAGTACTATTTCATTTGGGAAAGATTGATTATATTGTATTGATATATTATACCTTCTTGCTTGTCCATTGTATTTACGAATGTATCTGTTCATGATATAAGACACTATGCGGGGTGCCTCAAAATGGATACTAGGCGTGGTCGTGCCGAAGAAATCTTGATTATATGTTTAGCCATAATTTTGTGAAATATACAAGTATGTACATATTCCTTTAAATCCTAATTTTTAATATATAGTATATACATGTGCCTCTTTCTTTATGTCATATAGAATTTCGCATTATATAGCCGCGAGTCATTTAGATTAAATCGCGTTCCTTTAAATATCTTAAGTTTAATCAATTTACACATGTGCATTTTATTTCTTCGGAAAAGAATTTTAGATATATATTTTTAAAACTTAATTACTTCATTCATTATATAGATAATAAATATGATTTTACACATGGCTGACCTCGTACGACATTACGCGAAGTGCCACATTTCTAGTAATCATTTAACAGTTATAAATTTTGTAAAAAATTTTCTGCACATAACTACTTCTATATAAATGTTCACTTTTCATACAAATCGTTATATCATTGCAGTCTTCTGATACATATAAACAGATTTATATTGATAGTATTACTATGTGTGGCAGTAAAGTACTTAGATTTCAAAACGATAAATTATTGAGATTATCGACATTTTTAATATTATTTAAAAATTTTTAGATAAATGATAATTCTCAGTATAATTTAATAGTTGAACACAGATTAGTCCATGTATAATAGTATGGACTGCTTGTCTTGAAACTATCAAATACAACAAAATCATATTTTGATAGTTGAAATTTATTAATGTCCTTTGTGATATTAAGATATTTAGCCTGAGAAACATCTTTCTTTATTTTTAAATAAATTAATTTTCTTTTTTAAATCCAGTTTTGGTGGTTTAAAAAAATATCTGAAGCTTTCTTTTTAATTTCATAAGAATAAGTATGACGTATCCTATGCCAAATACATACGTTGAAGGAACTATCTGAATTATTCTATCCTTATTTTCAAATGTATTTTGTAAATAATTATTTGGTATTGTGAAAGTAATTTCTTAGAGTTTATCAATAAATGTTTATAGTACAATGTTATATTATAGAATATTATTGGATTCTATTGGATAGAACATATATATATGTATATTGTAAGAGCAGTATAAAATATATCACAAAGACTTAGTTGTCAAAAAATGATTGTAATATAAATTCAAATATTTCTGTTTATTCATGTGCTTTCTGAATTGCTAATATATAGATATGCATGTAAAATGTATAGATAATAAGAACACAAGTAATGTTTGGAAGTAGATGTCAATCAGAAAAATTTAATATTTTTATTTAAAAAATTCTTTATTGAAAATAAGATAAGACAACAAATAATAGTCATTCAGAGTAGTCAGAATTAATTTTTAATTAATATTTTTTCAAACATTTTTAGTTTGTTATGAATGGCATTTATTTTCCAAATAAACCTTGTAAAATGCATTGGATTGACATGAATAGAGAAACTTTGGTTTACAATAATATAATGAGATATCAAGTTTGTAATTATCATTTTACATAATGTTTTATTTAAGATCAAATTTTAACTAAAATTCCATTTTTACGATTATTCGATTCTAATAACTATAATCTGTAATAATAATTATTTTGTATCACTTATGCTTATATACAAAAGTAATGTGCATACGTATATATTCTTTATAAATTTTTATTTATAGATATTGAAAGTTGTCTAATAATTATGTTTAATGTCATATTAATAAAATATTTCATCTAAAAGCTTGCTGGACAAGCATGTCAGCACATGTAAATCAAATTTGTAATGATAATAATAATTAAATTATAGTGCATTTAAATTATTTACTAAAATGTACTATCATTATTATTATTATTATTACTTCATTTATTATTGTAGTGATTATAATTATTATTGCAATTATTGTTAATATTGTTGTAATATCTCCACACACTACAAATGAATATATTTACAAGTAATCAAAACAGTTTTATTCAAAGTTTTGTGAACACTAATCTTTTTTATTACATTTAATCTTAAAATCTATTGACGAGAGAACTTTATTGCCACCTATGGTAAAACACCAATTTCTTTTACGATTTTTCGAAATAAAAAATCGATACAGTTAAATAAGTTCTACTTACGAAGCAGAAATATACACAATGTTTTATCATCATATAATGATGATAAAATAAATATTTGCTATACTGATGCTATGTGCGAGATTCTAAATCTCTTTCAAAATATATCATCTACAACTATGACATTCGCAATTGAAGTAATGAAGTACATATCTTTATAAATCTGAATATTTGTTATAAAACTTAAGAATCAAAAAAATTCTAACAATTTAAAGTGTCTAAATATATCAATTTAAAGGATTGGCCTACTAATAATTATACGATTATACGGATATTAAATCGGGTACTAGTTGAAATTATATTTCTTACATTTTGCAATTTACAATTTATTTACAACTTTGTGTGATAAGTTTATTACAGTTGAAGTACATAAAGAGCGTCGAATTAATGTGTAAAAATTATTTAAATCAAAAAACAGAAAATTTAATTTTATATATTTGAATACTTTGTATAAATATAAGATTATATCCTTACAGACTTACTTTATAATTTTATGTGCACATACGTATGTAATATATCGCCGATTAAGGTTCAATAAATAAGAAATAATCAACATTTATTACTTCTTATTAAATTTTTTTTTCGACTTATATATGTAATATGTTAAACAGAGAAAAGTTTTATCATTGATAAAACAATTGATATGAAGTAGAATTGAGCAGAGTTTTAAAATTTGTATAAAAAGTCAATTGCTATATAAGTGGTCATAACTTACTGAATAGGCAATCAATAACAGAATAGTTATTATAACTTTAAACATTCATATAAAAATGTATTATTTAATTGTAACGAGGACAAAATTTTAACATTATTCTTCAAGCACTTTGTACTGACTTGTAGAAAAAGTAGATAATCATTATTATGTATTGGCAATTTATAAATATTTATTAAGAGATTATCTTTATCATGCTTTTATCATTACGTTGTATAACTTAATTATAAATTAGAGAGTAACATTTGTTTTAATGGCTGAATGTTCCATAAGAAAATTTAATTCATATAAAATAACTGTATATACTGAGGTAGTTCAATTTACAAAATGTAGATGAAAACTCTGTGTAAAATACTAGAAAATAGTTATAATTAAATATAGATTTTATTTATGCGTGTGTGTACACAATACACACACACACACACACACACACATATATGCATATAGAAAGAGAGAAATGTACAGAGACTATAATGGATCAAATAATTAATATATAATATGGCACAGAATAAATATGGATATATTACAAGAAATATAAGAAAGATTGTTTTTGAGTCTACAAGCTCAATGTCTTTTATAAGAAATTTTATATTATTTTATATATATATATATATATATATATATATATGTACAAATATATATCTATATAACTTTATATATTTGTACAATGATAAACATAAATACTTATGATTATCATAATTCAAAGATATTCAATGATTATCATAATTCAAAGATTTTATTTTTGTTTTACAGAAAGATCAGATACTTTAGATTCTAAACAAAGCTGCTTGAATAAGACCATATTCTCCGGTTATCAGTTTATCTTTATGCTTTTCAAAAAATTCCGCTATATCATTTGGTAATCCAACACAAATATCAGATTTCATAGTACGCAAGCTCAAAATATTTGTAGGTTGAAAATTTCCCAATGCAGCTGCAAAGCTTGTATTATACTCAAAATTTATATCACCTAAAAGTTTTCTATAATTCAGATCACCCTTAAATATTATTAATTTTGCGTCGGAAAATTGAGCATATAAATTTTTTTCTTTTTCTCTCATTTGTGTAAAATCATACGGTCCTGTCCAATAAGGCTCTTCCTGTTCAATAAAAATAATTTTAATTACAATTTAATTTAACATAATTTTACATAATTCTCTAAACTAATTTCACAGAGGATGCAAATTAAATGTACCTTAATACACCAAATTTCCTGGTCCATTAGATTCTTGAATGTCTTACTCAATAATTGTATATTTGGATGATGGTTTAATCTATTCATGTAATCTAACGTCCAGAGAAAATCATGAATAGTTGTATCACTCACGTACCACGGGTATAGTTTTACGTGAAACGTTATCTTAGTCGTAGGTACAATAGTAACCAAAAAAGCTGCTAAACACAAGTCAGTAAAGAGTTCATATCCGGCATTATCAAGTACTATATGAATATTATCGTTTTCCTTCATCTTTTTGTTTACAATATCCCACACAATCTCCCAATCATTTACTACTATATTCTGATTTAAAGATTCCACTATCTCAAGTGGATTACCAATCTGGCTACAAGGGGATCCTGCAGTTGCAGATAGATCATATCTGTAAATAGGAATCATTGTTTATTCATAATGCATCGTATAAAAGATAAATGTATTAGAAAATTAGATAGAAATAGTACAACCTATTACCCCACAAGCTCAATTTCAAAAATTTCAGAAAATCATTCTTCGAGTTTTCCTTATTATATTCCTTATTACATATTATATCTTTTATATACAAGGTAATCATTAAGTTCACAGACTCAATGGAGTTAATAAAATCAGTTTGCTTTTGGTACTCAAATGGATCGTAATTGTGTATGGTACTCCTAATTGCAAAACAATATTTTAGCTTGTTCTATACAAGTTCATGTTACGTTTAAAGCTAGTATATCAAAACTTACATCAAACCAATTTCTTGAGCTAATGTACGATACATGTAGCATTCGCAATATAACCAGATTGTATTGAACCATGTGGGTGTTCCACCCTCTACGCACGTTCTGTATTCTAGATATTTATTCCATTCCTCTGCATCATTAGTAACCGCTTTGGTATTTAAACGCATTGGCTTCAAGGCCTTGTTAGTAACTATCTCATTTTTCAGTTGACTTATGAACCCTATGATCTCTTTGATATCTTTTTCGGCATCCTGTAATTCAATAATATGTGCAAAGCACAATGGCATGGAGCAAACTGATTGCTACGTCGCATACATATATCCGCCTCTATAAAGATTACCTCACTGTATGTATCTATAATTCTGCTTTTATTCTGGCAGAATGTATCAATGATTTTTGTTAATATCACCGGCAATCTGTCCCTGATTGTCACATGAGCGTAACTTCTGCAGCATAAGTAAAAGATATCATTTCTATATCAAATCTATATCCTCATATCAAAGGTCAGCGAGTTGATAACGAGCAAAATAGCAGTCAGAAATTACCGTTTATATATTCCAGACAGTGGTAAACCGAAAGGAGTAAATATGTCCTGCAAATTTGGGATTCTGGGATCGTTTTGAGCCATTGTGTACACCGATACAGCCTGAACAGCCAATAAAACACATAGATGAGGTAACGCGTGTAAAAGCACGATGTATCGCACGAAAATAGAGAAACAGAATCTCTTACGCACATGTATCATGTTTAAAGACAAAAGAATTATGCGTTTAAAAACAAAATTAATGGCTCGTTTTTTCTGTATTTTATTGTTACTAAATAGAATTTAAAGTAAAATGAATGCATCTAAAGGAGAAGAGGTTACGCAAACGACCTTACTTATTAAAAAAAAAAGTATCACCGTCGGCGAACCCGAACTTTAGGCGGTCCTTCATCGCCGCGATTTATCATGCGGCAAAAAGTCACGGGTTCTCACCTTATCACGTTCTGTCCCCGCCAGACGTTCTCAGAAAACCGCGGAGGACTATTCATGAACGTAAACACGATCGACGTGCTACGCGGAGCAGACGGCGGAGAGAGTCGCCGTGTGAGCACGTGATGCGCAAGCGCGGTCGCGCGAGGAATCGATTCCTCGCGCGAGGAATCGATCCTTCCCGAATCGCGGATCGGATTGAAAAAGATCGCTGGCGATCGTCAACCCCGCGACGCGCCGCGGCTGCGGGGAAGATAATCGGCCGTTTGTCCTCCGCCCTCCTTTATTTCGTCTGCGGTTAACTGCGCGCGGTTTTGCGACGGCTTCTTCGACCCGCCGCCCCGCGGTGAAGTTTTCGCCCAAAGAAATTTCATTAACGCGGAAAGTTTCCGGCGCTTCGCGCCCTTGCGATTTCTCCGCCCCCTCCTCCCTGCCTCCGTCAAGCGTACGTCTAGCCCCGCAGTCGCACTTTTGTCTGCGGATATGGATGGATAACAAGATTCCGACGTCGAGAGATCGCCGAGAGATCCCGAGTTTAATTCCATGGGTAATTATGAGAGCGTTTATCATCCTTTAATTTTTTATTCTTCCTTAAACACGCGAATTTTATTTTTAAGACAATCTACAGAGAGCGAGCATTTTTATCTGTCGCGAAGATTGTGGCAAAAATGTAGGTAAACAATGAGTCCTCGCGGATTCCTCCTCTCCGGAAATTCGGCCTCTCAAGGATGTCCTTGATATTCGTGCCGTCTCAATGGCGGACATCGGGTGCACGATAAATGAATTGATTAGCTTCCGTGAAAAAGTTCCGCTCGCATTATGGCCCGACTGGGCGCTCTATCACACTTGAATTTACATAATGATCGCTGTGAGGATACATTAGCTAGAGGGTAATGGCGCGAGCCTCCTGTCCGTCCCTCCCCCCCCGCCTGGCGAAAGTTACGACGCAGATACGAGCGTGCGGGAGGAAAGTAAATTCGAATAAGGCGGTCAAATTGTTTCGTTCCCGCTGTGCGCCGCGCGCTTTTTGCCGCGAGGGTAGCCGAAACGGGAAACTCCGACGATAATTCAGCTACAGCTGCACGGCGCTTTAATAAACTCGGCGGGGAAGAAGCAAAACTCGACGCATCTCGTTTCGGTCTCTTCTGTCATACATTAGAGAAATTGATCGAGAGATGCTGTTTTCTTGATTATTAATAATATTGCGTCAATAATAAAGCACACTTATCAACTTTCTCGTTGCGCTCGATAGCGCAATCGAAGTGTTTGACGTTAAAATGTTCTAGCGATGAACGATCGATTATTATTTCCGTGTCTCTCAAGATATTAATATATTTCAATACGTATAAGTGTATTAACATTGATTTCCATGTCATTCATGAATTTGCTTCAATGATCCAGTTTGCGAAAAATTTTCAGAAAATCAAGAATAATTTACTTCTTTTTATCAGAGAAGATTATCATAAGAAATATGAAAATTTAATAAATAATTAAAAGTGCGCATACGGTTAAAGCTAGATCTTCGTGCAAATGTTTCTTATGTGAATTTATATACAGTTTTTTTCAAGTAGTCTTTCAGTAGTCTTAAGTTGAACAAGAATAGTAATATCACGTATTAATAATTAATTTAATAATAATGATGCTAACAAGCATCTTAATCTCTTTTTCTCCTCAAATATTATAATGAATTTGTTGCGAAAAATAACAGCCAGGGATTGAACCTGAGATTTCTCGATATCATTAAAAAAAAAAAAGGGATTAAGATGCTTGTTAGCATCATTATTATTAAATTAATTATGAATTTAATACGTGATATTACTATCCTTGTGTTCAACTTAAGACTGTGTTTCAAGATCGAAAATTTATTCGGCGCGCAGTTTGGTGAACTTGAAAAAATGTATATAAATTCACATAAGAAACATTTGCACGAAGATCTAGCTTTGACCGTTTGCGCACTTTTAATTATTTGTTGTATTTTCACGTATCTGTATTCTATTTATTGTTTTGAAAATTTAATATTATTTAGATTATGAGATGCTTTCGGAAATAAAGAATGTTATTTATATGCATGATGTATGTGATATCGCCAATATGTTAAAAAAAGAAAATTATAGAAATCATAGAAATTATGGAAGGAAAAAATGAGGCAGAAGAATACTTCGAGGATCTTCTTCATCTTGAGGTATCAGTCATGAAGTCAGAGCAAAAAAATCAATCCTTTTTCGACCGTTCGATCCATTCAGACTCGAACAAGTTTTGTCCCGTTCACTTTGCGCTATAATAGAATCAAAAACGCTGATGGCGTAGTAACAATTATTGATTGCCGTTACGCCCTTTTGAATCTCAAATTGCGATTGCGACAATTTTTTACACGAGCATCGTCAAAAATTTCGCGACAGGATGTCTCGAAGAATGTGACAGTGTTCCGTTTTCGTCTCGATTTCCGACGATACCGCGGGGGTCCCGGCATGACCGATCGTTAAACGTCACGGTCGCAACACACGGTCGCAAGATAATATCGCCGCCGTTGCGTTCTATTCCTTCGAAATGAAATCTGTGCCGGCGGATCCGCCGGTCCCCGCGCCCACCCCCTCGCTCGACCCTCGCCCGATCCTCCCATCCACGGGAGATCTGGGAGCAATGTTGCTAATTACTACATACCACCGAATGCGGCATAACCCGCGACCCATGAATTCCACCGCGCTATAGCCGATGGTGTACAGTCGCAAGAGTCAGTTTTCATCCGTGTAATTTGTGGAAATTGCGGTTTCCTATGAGCGCGAGGCGAACTGATAATGCACTACCGAACGTCAGCTCGGTGCCACACTTACATTCCCTAATATTATGCGCGTGCACACACGCGCGCACACCCGCGAGATAATCGTTGGCTTTTTTTTTCACCTCGGATTCACAAATTAGTCGGCAAAATCCGGATTACATCGTGGAAGTGAGAGGGACTATCCCCTTCTTTCGGTGTACCTTGAAGCTCCCAGGGATTGCAAATCGTCATTATTCACAAACTGAGACACTATCCAATTTAATTTAGCGTTTACCGTTGTCAGCTTTTTAAATGAGCTTTTTAAATCGATGTTTTAATAAATTTAAAAAATCATTTTTCTACTATTCTTCATGCCAACATGCGTATTCTACCTTTTTTTATATTAGAACGAAGTGTCCCTTGTTTTTTGTTCTTTTAATAACACCTGGTATTTTAGTGTCACGATCTTACGATTCTCAGCGCGAAATTGATTAACGGTAGGGCAGTACACGGTAGGGCAGTACGGGAAAGATTATTACATGTAGGGCAAAGTCATAAATATGAGAAGACCACATGGCCAGCGCTACTCCTTGAAATGAAGAAAACCTGCAACGGACGACGATACGCATGCGAGGGTATCGAGCTGTAAAAAGTCAAGTTAGTCAATTTGTGTTGATTGATGTTAAAATGTTAAATATTAATAGTGTTATCAAATGGTCAAAAGTAATAACATTATTAAATTATTTCTAAGTTTTTGTTAAATGTTTAGCATTGTCACATATAAATTGCGACGTATATAAATAATATAAAACAATTAATAAAACTTTATGGAAAAAATCCTTTTATTATAATTATTTAAAAAATTGAATAAAGGATTAATATATCTTTTTATATAAAAATTTTTTTCGTTGCAAGTTTACGTAATTTGTTTAAATTAAATCGATATCACAGGAAATACAGTAAATATCAATTAATCACATGATTAATATCTATATAATATAAATGTATAATAACAAAATTAGAAAGATTTTGGCTGGATTCCGATCTCTGATTAGATCTTTTTTTTATATGCGTGTTTCAACAGAGGAGAAACTAACATGCAATAACAAGATTCAATATACGTTTTAATTAATTTTCAGAGAATCTAGAATCTAGAGTATAGAATGCAATAATGCGTGCTAATCCGATTTTACTTTCCTTCTCTCAAGCCATTTTCTTTTTAAAGACCCTTTCTTTCGAAATGTATAATCTCAGCTGTATGACGGTAAGAATCAGTCGTATGCATTTTTACGATGTTGCAACAATATTTCTTCATGCCGGTGGAAAGTTTTCAACGGACGTTATATTCTACGTCATGCCGAAGGTATATTCCAAAGGGCATAATTTAAAGAAGTTTCTCTCGGGGGTTGTCGCGAACCAGTGCAGCAGCCAAACGAAAATCCAGTTTGAATGTAAGAGTATGTAAATGATAGGAGCTGCCAAGAGAGAGTTCATTATAACCGGTATGGTGCGACCACAAAATTGTTCGCGGAAACTTTTGTGAATGGCAGTTAATTATAATTAATTCCGTATTGTCTACTCGACAGCTCGTGCTAATTCCTCGCCGCCGACGAATCGCACGCGAACGCGAACCGCGGAGTTTCAGTTAGCACCCTCTTGTGCAGACAAATTATTACGAATGTTCAATTAAATCGTGCGTTTTCAAACTAACTTCCGCGCGACGGTGTGGCAAGTCTTTTCGGCAAATTTTGCATTTTCTCGACCGCTGTGTCACGCGCCCGTCTGGGAACTTGAGGAATGCTCTGTTTCACCTTTTACGTTCCTTGTATTCAGAAAACTTGTATAATGTCGTATTTAAAAGGATTAAGTTTTCGTTAAATTGATTAATAATTTTACATTTGAACGAACGTAATGTATGGTTTAATTATAAAGAATTGGCTAGAAAATTAGCTAGAATTTACTTGAAAAGAACTTAAATTACCTCTCAGTGCATCATGCAGGATGTATCCGATAAAATGACGTATCAGTTATATTTTCTATCAGTTATAAATTACCACAATCACGAAGTTCGGCATAAATGCAATTTAACGGCCGAGTAATGGAAATTGAACGATGATTAATTCAATCGTGGTATTGCATTAAATTAAAAGTACAATGCAACTCGGTTCGATGCAAGTGCCCCGATGCTCTGTATCCGCAATTAGAACGATTTCGCGAGTTTAATTCCGCAGAATTAGGAGTGCGGAACTGGTTCTTCTCATCCGGGCAACTCTCGGAAATTTCAAGAGTTTATCCCGACGGAGTAAGGGTGGGATTACAGGAGAAAAAGGGGTAACAGAAAAGGATGGCCCGGCACGAAAGAAAAAAGAAAAAGAAAGACGAACTTTGTCTTTAGAATAGCTGAAACCTCCTATTCTCTTTTCTGGCGACAAGTTTCGGCAATGATTTTCAAAATTGAAAGAACACGGCGACTAATTCAGTATACGATGCAACTATATTGTTTGGCATTGTTTCTATCTCTTACAAAAATTTTCTAAACTCTCGGTGCAAGTTTTTCTTTATAGAAGCAGTTTTCTTAACTTGTAAACAGAAGAAGAAATAGGTCAACTCATTTTTATTTATGAGATTTACATTTACAATCATCATGTTACATAATACAACAAATAATGTAATGTAACTGTATTAGTAAGCACATATCATATGTAATATATAAATAATATTTTTAATTTTATTTCATATTATATGATATATATTATATAATTATGTTACATTATAACTACATATAATGCATATGAAAATAACATATTTATTTAATGCATATAAAATATGCACATATCTTTTATGCATAATAATAATATATCGATAATAATTTTCCTCGTATTATAAGAAATCGACTTCTCATGTAGAATCAAATCATAATAAAATTTATTGATTGCTTAACGGTGATAATAATGTAGAAGAGCAAATTAAACTTCAGCGTTGATATCTGCTTACGCGACGACCGAAAAGATTTAGCCTTAATGGAAGTTGAGAGTATATCGTGGAACAGAAATGTGCGGTGTATAGGCCCAACGAATCGCCGCGGCGATGTGTGCGAAATAATAGGGTAATTGTTATGCTACGGCACGGTAGGCGGAGGATCTGAGCTCCGTGTCTTCGATAAGACACGGTTCTGAGCATACTTAACGAACTTAACTTTCCGCGATCGTATGGGCATCTAGTTTTCGGCGGTACCAGATATAATGAGGAAAATGTAATAAAACCATACCAATTTTATTACGTTAGATAGAAGACGACATTGTTGTAAAGCTATTGTACGTACTGTAAAATTAAAAATATTGTAAAACGAGACATTATAAAACGCGTTTTTCTCTGACAAAATGTAACTTTCGTTAATTTAAATAAAATAAATTTCGTTAATTCAAACAAATAAAATAAACTGCTAGTGTTAAAAATCTCTCACTTTCCATTCGATATAAATGTATTCTCGATTAATTAATTCTATTTCTAATAAGAAAATAGTAGATATATTGTAAAAGATAAATTATACTTTGGATACAAAATTTCTCAGTTTTATGAGAAATTTTCATAAAAACTTTGAAGTTCCGATCAGAGAGGTGTTCCGTTAAGCGAATCATTAAATAATATCATGTGGGTATTACTTATTTCCACTTTCCAGATTTATCCACATGACTGTGGCTGAGATTTCGTTAATTCAACAAATCTGTCGAACGGACATAATAATTCGCAGCCGGGAATGGTAACTTCTAGTAATTTCGATGGAATGCCTAAGTAATGTAACACCTACAGAAACAAGCATTATCCGTTATTTGTTAGTCAATTGACAATGTTATTCGCGTTGTCAAGCATTAGCAAATGGAAATGACACACTTACTTTGACAAAATACTTATTTTCTTTTTCGTATAATTCTATAATAATGCTGCTCGTATATCTTGGAACACGATAATCAAATATATTTAGACTGTGTAGCAATCCAACGATATTCAGGCTATGCGCGGAGAAGAGATTAATTTTTTGATACAAAGTTCTGTTGATCTTTGCATTCATGTCATCAATTATTCGATTCAATAAGACACCTGCAAAAGATTGAATATGAATAAATTTTATGCAAATATTTTATGTGAAAATATATAAAAGCATTATACATAAATAATGAAACGATAACATTAAGTATGTTAATATTATTACATATAAGTGATTTGCTCTTTAACGACTACAAAAATCCTAATTATTATCCAATAAATCGAAATAATTCACTTTAATTTTTGATAATCGGAATATCTATGTTTGTTTTAGAAATATGCAACTCGTATTGACGATAGTTTGCTGCGTGTACTTAAAATATTGCAGTAAAAATAAAATTTTAAATATTTTTATTATTCTTTATGTTATCTCAAAAAAACATAATTAAAAAAAATAGAGTAATCAATAACACTTAACATTTATAACCGAAATGTATAATATTTATGCACATTCCAGGATTCCTAATGGGATTAAAAAAAGGATTAAAAATAAATGAAAAAGTTAAAACTAATGGCGTTACAGCCGTTTGAGCTTTAACCTTCTGAATTGAGCTCCTTCTTCAAATTTCTCAACAGATTAATCTAGAATTATTTCTTAATAATTTGATAGCTTATTATAAACAATATTGTAAAATATTTTTTGTATAAACATGCCTGAATTTAAATTAGTTAACCGCTCATCGTCACCGAGTAATGAGTAGAATGTGATCAACGCATCCCTAAGTTTGCCATACGGAAATATGTCATGCGTCCACTCAGGTAAACTCTGTCCCATAGCTAATTTCGCTTCTAAAATTCTATACAGAGTAGGAAGGTCTACGAAATTGGTGATGTTACGTTCTGTGTAATATGATGTCATGTTCAACAAATCATCAAACTTTTTTATTTCCTGTTGCCCTTTTGGACTTTTCAGTAGATCGTTCAGATTTTTTATGTATCTGTTGAAGACAAATGCACACAAAAAAATATTATTGTCAAGGAACAGAAATATGTAATATTTATGATTTATTTATAGATTATACAATTCATATTATAATTTCTTCAAAATATAATGCATCTTTTATTAAACCTTAAGAATTGTTGAAATAATTATATAATAAAATATATGCAAAAAAGTATTTTTATACAATATATTAATTATATTAGTTATTTGACTGCTTTACACTCGTAAAAAATAAGAATAATTGATTCGTTCATGTCGTGAAATATTCTAAATGTAAAATGTAACCAAAATATTATTGCCGATTGTACGATTTATAACTATTGATTGAAGAAAAAAAGTTTACTCACGTAGGGCAGAAATATGGAAACAGCAGAGGATCTTTTTCAGACCGTGGACTGTATATGACAAATGGTTGCCAAGAAATCGGGATCCATGATTGATCGTTAACAGGCGAGTAAAGCGCCAAAAGGACGAACTGTAGGGTCATCTTGGATTGAGATAGGGACGTACTACGTGCATAGACATTCGATGGATAATAGAAATCCCCAAGAAAACTATTGTATCTATTTTTTAGCACCAGCCCTAGATTGTACGCTCTGCGCTTGCCAATCTTGAACGTCATTAATAAAGATATAGGTGAGAAGAAAAAAACAAATTGAAAGAAAAAATTGCGACTGTGCTATTAATATTTCTCAATGGAGGTGGCGCAAACTTAAAAATAAAGGAGCAATGTATTCTACGCGAAAACGAAGAAATGAAAAAAATATCTATTTTTCCGCTGTCGGCACTTACCTGCGCGATCGTTTATTCGCTACGATACACTACGAAAAGCTTTACAAAAAATTGAAGATGCAATGCATGCATTAATACTAATTTATATGTACAGAACGTCTTACTTTTCGCGTATTATATTTCGTACGAGAGATTTTTTAAGAAGATTCATTTCTTAACGATAATATCGAGACATTTATAATATTCGAGTTACGAGTAACTAAAAAAGAATGAAATTTTACAAAACTGAACTTAAATAACAAAATTACACTCTTAAATTTGAGACAATTAAAAATCATATGATGTTGAGAGTTATAATCTCCCTTTGTTATGAAAAAAATTAACTCCAAATTGATAAGGGATCAACCGTTAAAAATATAAGGTGAGTAAGACAACTTGAATATAATTTTTGAAGATTATTTCTGCAAATACATGATACGTTACAGTCTTAACGATAAAAATTGGAATGCATATTTGCAGAAATAATCTTTAAAAATTAATGTCATTAGAGACAGTCTTAATAATAATTAGACTAATAAAATGATGTAATGTATCTACTATGACTAAATCAGATCTTACATTAGTTAACTCTCCATCCAAATATTTATATGAATCATTTGGATAAGATTCATGATCCAACTTCTCTATTGTATGATCGCCGCTTCTACACAACTAAAAATTTCACATTTCATTTATATTAATTTTGCATACATTCGAAAAAAATATATTTTTTGTGATTTTTCACATTACCGTGCTGACTAGTAGTAATTTCAAATCATCTTCTGCGTAAATCTCTTTCGTTGTTAATAAGCAGGAATAAAATATTAGCGCGATGTCTATGAAACGTTGATATTTCATCTTCTAAATTGAATGAATCAAACTCAGATATTCTGTGAAGACAAGTCTATAATAAAATAGTTATATTATCTTAATATTAGATTGCAGAGAAGTAATGATATCGTTGGACATTAATTTTGTTTGAATTGGTGTTTATTTGTCCGATATGGATTTTGAAATTGTTTAATTCTGTTGTTTCAATTAAATTAACATATTGACTAGAAGCAGTAATAATAATTTATAGGAATGATTAAGAATGACTTAAATTAAGTAATTATAATTTGATATTATGACATTATGAATTTATAACATTATATACTAATACTAATAACACTATATACTAACACTATTAACACAACTTTGAAATAAGTACAAATACTTAACACAATTGGATAAAATGTTATATTTAATTTTCACAGAAAAAATAAATAAAGAAATACGGAAATAAGGAAAATTTTGATATTTTTTTACATTTGCATAAATATAATTTTAAAATCATATGCGAGCTGTCGATTAATCAAAGTAAATGCAGCATCTTCGACTCTAGAATAACATTGAAGATTTGTTCTTTAATTATAAAATTTTCAATTAAAATTAAAATTGTTCAACGTAATTTATATAATTATTAATTTTCATAAGAAGAGTATATGCTTTTTTAACGTCTTTAATGTTGGATTTTTTATGTAAAGTTACTAACTTGTCGTACAAATTATGTACATAATTTGTATAATATGTATAACGTGATATGTAATAATTTTTGCTGATGAACTTGCAATAAATAATTTTTACACATGACATCTATAAAGATATATGTGTGTTTATTTAGCATTAGAAAACAGAACAAAGTGTTGTGAGATAACTTAATTGAATGCCATTGTGAATAATTAAAAATATCTTCAATTAAGAATGTTTATTAAATTAGTTTATTATCTAACTTTATGTAAAATAAGTTATATTGTTAGAAATCTTTATAGTAGAAAGATTTACTATAAAGATCATATAAATAGATTCACTTGTGATAATAAACTAATCTAACAATAAGTATACGCTTAGATTTTTCAAAATATTTACATACATACACATACAAAATATTATTCTACAATAGTATCATCTATGATAAAATTGTTATTATCGCGGAAGAACCGTATTATGATATGACAATAGAGATTTCTTTGAGACTAAACATTCGAGCAATTTATTCTGAAAAAAGAGTAAAGTCGTGGATTAGATCTATGGATCTATCTGGAACAAATAATGAAAATGAAATAAATAATTATTTGCATAACTTATAATAGTTTCTCTAGATTAAATAACGCATTTTATCTGTCGCTCGTCTTAAATGATTTTCATAAACCTTTCGAGACAATCAGAGAGAAAGAAGAGCATTATAATAAAAAGAATTATAATGTTTAAATTGTAATTTTGTGGTTCTTTTGTTTTGATATTCGCATTTGATATAAATATGAATTGTTATGATAAAAAATTAAATCCACATTATTAGTAGCGACAACTTACTAGCGACACTCAATTTACAATTGAGGTCATACTACTGGCAGCGATAACGTAATAGTCTGTCGAACAACTTTTTAAGCGTATAATATTTGAAAGAGTAAAAAGAATTGAACTTAAATTCAATGAATTTAAAATATATCACCTCTCATTAGAAGAACTTACTGTACAAGGAATTTAAAAGCGAATGAGGAAAAGTATAAAGTTTCGGGCCGCACAATGACTAACTTTCCTTCTAAGTACAGAATAAAGTCAGAATAAAATAAATTAATGTTCTATTATATATTCAAAATAAAAACAATTAAACTTTATTATTATTATCAATTTTCATTGAAAAATTATGTTGAATAAATCTATATGACAGAAATCCAAATTTGCTGCTAAAGTAAAGCTAATTTGCCGCCAAAATAAAATGGAGTCTATTCACGATAGAATCTTGCAAAATTATATTCAGCAAATAAAAATTAATACCTTTAATAAATTTGTTTGATAATAGCTAAGGATAGATGCTATGGCAACATAAAAAGTATGCTGCGTCAAGAAATTTCTTTTTTTTGTAAATATATTCAAACAATACAATTAAATCGTTTAAGCGTTTTTTTCTTCAGTTTTTACCTCAGAGATCTGAAGAGAATTGAAAAAATTAGGATTGATCAGATCTAGAATAACGGCGATATCCACACTTTTCATGTAACAAGAAACGACTTATTATTACGCGTTATCTATCCATTATATATAGCATAGAACTCTCTATTTTTTCAGCTTTTATGTGCTCCTCTTCGTCTCCCTCATGTATAAGCCTCCTTTACTTCCGCCTTATAAATCATCAAGATATTTACACAAAGACCATTTATCTCTGATAAATTCTATGTTAATCATGTTTCATGTCAGAAAATTCTTATTCCTTTGTAATTACAATAGAATTTCCGACTCCATCATCTATAACATTCTAACCACTATGTTTCAGATGTCTTTCAAGTCCAACAATATTATATCGACGCACAGTTTATAGAATTGAAAACTATATCTAAAATACAATATATCTAAATATATCTAAAATTTATATGAGAATATTATTAAGCGTCAAGAGCATCAGCTTCAGCTTCAAATATTTTTCCCGGTATTTTTTCCCTTATTTGTGTTATTCACTTGTCTGTTCTTCCAAAAGAATATCATTTATATGTTATAAAAATATAACCTCTCAATTGTTTGAACTACGAATAATCGAACCATAGAATCCAAAA
>JANQDE010000022.1:75860-110788 GCA_037157785.1 Cephalotes varians
TTTTGGATTCTATGGTTCGATTATTCGTAGTTCAAACAATTGAGAGGTTATATTTTTATAACATATAAATGATATTCTTTTGGAAGAACAGACAAGTGAATAACACAAATAAGGGAAAAAATACCGGGAAAAATATTTGAAGCTGAAGCTGATGCTCTTGACGCTTAATAATATTCTCATATAAATTTTAGATATATTTAGATATATTGTATTTTAGATATAGTTTTCAATTCTATAAACTGTGCGTCGATATAATATTGTTGGACTTGAAACGAATCCTAAACTGAAACTAGAATAATAGTATCACAAGTTAAATTTATCATCAGATTTGTGCAAGATCACAAATTAAATTAACCTTTATTTAATTGTAATGCTAATAAACATCTTTAAAAAAATCTACAAAGAATTTATAGCGACAAATATCACTTCAATCAAGAATTGAACTTCTCTTATCCGGGACAAGCGTCTTCTCAATTCGGCCACTGAGGCACGTAGCAATACCCTCGTAGAAAAGTACTATTAGTGTCACTACTAGTGTAGTAGTAAATTCGCAATAATGACACTAGTAATATCACTATTATTGTAATACAGGAATCTCACTACTACTTGTTATATACTTTACTCACTAGTACTTGTTATATACTTTACATACACTTTATTTATACTTCGTTTATAAGTAATTTATGTAGTTGTCAAAATCATTTTCGTAAGTACTACAATAATGCGCTAGTAATGTCACTACGTTCCAGCAGTGAGACTCTTGTATTTCTGTACTATTGCATTACTGCACTGGTAGTGTCACTGCTCATCCAAATAGTGATACTACTAGTGCCACTAATGTGAATTTATTACTGCATTTCTATACTACTAGTTATGAGTAGTGTCTACCACATCAACAGTGACATTACTATATATACAGTAGTAACACTACAGCACTAGCAGTAATAGTACTTTTCTACTTTTCTAGTAGTAACACTAATAGTACTTTTCTACGAGGGTATTATCGCAAAATTATCGCAATAACGAAATAATGATGAAAGAACATCATTTTTCAAGATGATGTGTATGTATATAATAATAAATGTATAGTAATAGATGATCTTCCAACAAGAGACGCAAGAAACACAAGTGACACAAGTGACATAGTGTCTACACAAGTGCCTTCCTACAAGGACAATATGACACGAGTCAACACAGCTGTAGAGCAGAGTCAAAGAGTTTGCGTCACTCATAACTACCAGCTTCAGTCAAAAATATAATATTTGTAGCCCTGAATACTTTAAGGAATTTGTGGTTATGGCGAATTGTATTAAAGAATTTTATTTGAAATTTTCAACATTTTGTTAAAAACTTAAGAAATGGAGTGCTTACAGTATAATGACATTGTAACGTTTGATGATTTCATGGCATAAATGTTTTGTTGAGCAAGAAAAATATAATGAATCAAATAGTTCATTTGCAGAAAAAAAGAACGTAAATTTTAAGTTTAGAAGATGAAACTTTTGTATTCTAATTTTTTGTTTAGTGTAAGTTTTGAGAGAGTTAATAGTTTAAAAAACTTTTTTCTTTATTTTTTATTAATGGGAAAAAATATGGTAGCTGCTATTTGGGATCAAAATGCTACTCTTAGCTCTTCTTAATTTATATGAAGCAAAAATAGGTATGAGACCATCTAAACCATCCTAAAAAGAAGGACAAAATATGAGAAGCTATATCTACCGCTTTACAATAAAAGTTTGGTATTGAGGTATAAAATACATTAAAAGTTTAATAAATTTAACATTTCGCATATAAAGTTCTATGTATATAATAGTTATTTCAAATATCAATAGACTTTTTATTTCAAATGTCAATAGACCAAGTCCGTTGAAAACTGAATGCCTTAATGAAAAAATACAGAGCATAGATAATAATTCAAACTCAGGAAGAAATTTATTAACATCTAAATGGTTTGATCAGATCTTAACTGAAGTTGGTAGCCATGAGCGACACAAACTCTTTGACTCTGCTCTACAGCTGTAACTCGTGTCGTGTTGTGTTCTTGTAGACAGCTGTGTAGATATTGGTTACGTTTACACACGCGACCTGACCTATGCCCTTACTTATACCCTGAACTAATGTAGATCAGTAACGAAACATTTACATCGTGTAAACTTATGGATACTTTTCGATTAATATAGGTAGCATTTGGTCCTGGCCTATGAACGTCATTTATCATTTGATATTTAAACAAGATACTGGTATACTTGTGCCTTTAAGTCTAATTTTCAGGTTACCTCCATTTACACGCGTTATCTCGTGTAACAGCCTACAGCCTAAGAGAGGTCAGGGAGAGTGAAAAAGTTACCCAACCCAAACAAATGCACAACTGTTTACATCGTTGTAATTTATCGTGTTTGGGTCAAATATTGAGGATATAGGTGACGTCCTAAAGGCTATGTTTACACCGTGTCTTTAGGACGTAGTAGAATCAAATCACAATAAAGTTTATCGACGCTTATCGATGGAGAAGAGCAAATTAAACTTCAGCGTTGATATCTGTTTACGCGACGCTCGAAAAGATTTAGCCTTAATGGAAGTTAAGAATATATCGTGGAACGGAAATGTGCGGTGTATAGGGCCAACCAATCGCCGCGGCGATGTGTGCGAAATAATAGGATAATTGTTATGCTACCATAGGCAGAGGATCTCCGTCTTCGATAAGACATGGCACTGAGCATACTTAACGAACTTAACTTTCCGCGATCGTATGGGCATCTAGTTTTCGGCAGTACTGGATATAATGAGGAAAATGTAATAAAACCACTACTAATTTTATTATGTAAATAGGAGACGACATTGTTATAACGCTATTGTACGTACTATAAAATTAAAAATATTGTGAAACAATACATTATAAAACGCGTTTTTCTCTGACAAACTGTTTCGTTAATTTAAATAAAATAAATTTAATTCAAACAAATAAAATGAGTTGCTAGTGTTAGAAATCTCTTACTTTCCATTCGATATAAATGTAATCACGGTTAATTAATTCTATTTCTAATAAGAGAATAGTAGATTTAGTAAAAAATAGATTATACTTTGGATACAAAATTTCTCAGTTTTGTGAGAAATTTTCATAAAAACTTCGAAGTTCCGATCAGAGAGGAATAATTCCATTAAGCGAATCATTAAATGATATTACTTATTTCCACTTTCCAGATTTATTTACACGGCTGTGGCTTCTCAGTTTTCGTTAATTCAACAAATTTGTCGAACGGACATAACAATTTGCAGCCGGGAATGGTAACTTCTAATATTTTCGATGGAATGCCTAAGAAACGTAACACCTGCGAGAAACAAACGTTATCCGTTGGTTAATTATTAGTCAATTCACGTCGTCAAGCACTTGCAAATGAAAATAACATACTTTGACAAAATACTTTTTATGTTTTTCGTATAATTCTATAACAATGCTGCTCGTATATCTTGGAACACGATAATGAAATATATTTAGATTGTGTTGCAATCCAACGATATTCATGTCATGTGCGGAGAAGAGATTAATTTTTCGATCCAAAGTTCCGTTAATCACTGCATGCATGTCATCAATTATTTGATTCAATAATACACCTGCAAAAAGTTTGGATATGAATATATTTGATGCGAACATTTTATGTAAAAATATATAAAAGCATTATTCGTAAATAATGAAATGATAGCATTATGTATGTTAAAATTATTACAGAAAGATGATTTGCTCTTTAACAACTACAAAAATTCTAATTATTTTCCAATAAATCGAAATAATTCACTTTAATTTTTGATAATCAGAATGTCTGTGTTTGCTTTAGAAATATACAACTCGTATTGATGATAATTTGCTATTTAAAATATTGCAATAAAAATAAAATTTTAAATATTTTTGTTATTCTTTATGTTATTTCAAAAAACATAATTAAAAAAAATAGAGTAAGCAATAATACTTAAACATTTATAACCAAAATGTATAATATTTATGCACATTCCTAATGGGATTAAAAAAAGGATTAAAAATAAATGAAAGAGTTAAAACCAATGGCGTTACAGTCATTTGAGCTTTGACCTTCTGAATTGAGCTCCTTCTTCAAATTTCTCAACAGATTAATTTGGAATTATTTCTTAATAATTTGATAGCTTATTATAAACAATATTGTAAAATATTTTTTGTATAAACATGCCTGAATTTAAATTAGTTAACCGCTTGTCGTCACCGAGTAATGAGTAGTATGTGATCAACGCATCTCTAAGTTTGCCATACGGAAATATGTCTCGCGTTCACTCAGGTAAACTCAATCCCATAGCTGATTCCGCTTCTAAAGTGCCATGTAGAGCATTAAGGTCCTCGAAATCGAATAAGGTGATGTTAAGTCCTGTGTAATATGATGTCATCTTCAACAAATCATCAAACTTTTTTATTTCCTGTTGCCCTTTTGGACTTTTCAGCAGATCGTTCAAATTTTTGGTGTATCTATTGAAGACAAATGCACACAAAAAAATATTATTGTCAAGGAACAGAAATATGTAATATTTATGATTTATTTATAGATGATACAATTCATATTATAATTTCTTCAAAATATAATGCATCTTTTATTAAACCTTAAGAATTGTTGAAATAATTATATAATAAAATATATGCAAAAAAGTATTTTTATACAATATATTAATTATATTAGTTATTTGACTGCTTTACACTCGTAAAAAATAAGAATAATTGATTCGTTCATGTCGTGAAATATTCTAAATGTAAAATGTAACCAAAATATTATTGCCGATTGTACGATTTATAACTATTGATTGAAGAAAAAAAGTTTATATACGTAGGGCACGCAAATGGATACAGCAGAACATCTTCAAACTGTGAATCGTATATCATATCTATCGGTTGCCAAGAAATATTCGAGTTCCACTGTTGAATGTTAACAGGCGGGTAAAGTGCCGCAAGGATTAATTGTAGGGTCATCTTGGTTCGAGACATCATCGTGCTACGTGCGTAGACATTCGGTGGATAATACAAATCCCCGAGAAAACTATTGTATCTATTTTTTAGCAGCAGCCCTAAATCGTACGCTCTGTCCTTGCCAATCTTGAACAAGCATTAATGAAGATATAGATGAAGAAAAAATTGCGACCGTGCTATTAATATTTCTCAATAGAGGTCACGCAAGGAGATAGTGCAAACTCAAAAATAAAGGAGCAATGTATTCTACGCGAAAACAAAGAAATCAGAAAAATATCAATTTTTCCGCTGTCGCGGGCGCACTTACCTGCGCGATCGTATATTCGCTACGATACACTACGAAAAGCTTTACAAAAAACTGAAGATGCAATGCATGCATTAATACTAATTTATATGTACAGAACGTCTCACTTTCCGCATATTATATTTCAAATGAGAGATTTTTTTAAATAGATTCATTTCCTAACGATAATATCGAGACATTTATAATATTCGAGTTACGAGTAGCTAAAAAAGAATGAATTTTTGCAAAACTGAACTTAAATAACAAAACACTTTTAAATTTGAGACGCAATTAAAAAACATATTATGTTGAAAGTATATAATCTCCCTTTGTTATGAAAAAAATTAACTCTAAATTGATAAAAATCGACCGTAGAAAATGTACGATGAGTAAGACAACCAATATAATTTTTGAAGATCATTTCTGCAAATACCTTACAGTTTTAATGATAAAAATCGTAATGCATTATGTATTTGCAGAAATAATCTTTAAAAATTAATGTCATAAGAGACTGTTAATAATAACTAGATTAACAAAATGGTGTAATGTATCTATTGTGCCGTAAAAAACAGATCTTACAATGATTAACTGTCCGTCGCCATCTGGATAGAAATCCATATTTTTATATGGATCATTTGGATATTGAAGCGACTTGTCTGGTGTACGATCGCCATGCCTAAACAACTGAAAATTTTACATTTCAGTTGTATTATTTTTGCATACATTCGAAAAAATTTATATTTTTTGTGATTTTTCACAATATTACCGTGCTGACTAGTCGTAATTTCAAATCATCCTCTGCGTAGATCTCTTTCATTGTTAATAAGCAGGAATAAAATATTAGCACGATGAGACGTTGATATTTCATCATCTTTTAAATTGAATGACTCAAACTCAGATATTTCGTGATGACAAGTCTATAATGAAATAGTTGATGCACTTACATTATACTTTCAATAATCTTAATATTAGATTGAAGAGAAGTAATGATAGAGCGTTAGGCATTAATTTTGTTTGAATTGGTGTTTACCGATGTGGATTTTGAAATATAAATTAATATTATGTGATAAATAGTTCACATTTCAATTAATCTCTTTTTTGCACGAATGTTTATTATTTATTATTGCAAATATTTATTGCGCGTTTTTTATATTTAATTTTTATATGTATACTAAAATTTTTTTTAGCATTTTTTTGAACGTTTTATCTGTTTATGAACATTTAGATTTTTATTAAAAATGTCACTAAAGAAATAATCTTTTTAATAATTTAATAGTATAATTACTTATAATCTAATATCTAACAATACATTGTTAAATATTAAAGGAACAATTTAAACCCATTCCTTGTGTTAAATAATATTTTGTTATTTTTAATTTTCATGTGTATTAAAATATACTATTTTAACACGAAATATGTGGTTTAAAAACAATTACATTTATCTAATCCATTTTTATTTTATTTCAAGATAAACAATGTATGGACGTAGTGTTAACATGTGCACTTAGTAAATAATAAACTAAATTTGAATCAAATTTAATTCTTTATACTTCTTGGAGTTAAATAGTTTAATTCTATTGTTTCAATTAAATTAATATATTGACTAGAAGCAGTGGTAATAATTTATAGGAATGATTAAGAATGACTTAAAGTAAGTAATTATAATTTGACATTATAACATTATAAATTTAAGACACTATATACTAACGCTACTAACGATTGAGAGCTAAATCGCAAATTTGAAATAAGTACAGATACTTAACACAATTAGATAAAATGTTATATTTAATTTTCACAGAAAAAATAACTAAGGAAATAGGGAAAATTTTGATATTTTTTTTCATTGGCATAAATATAATTTTAAAATCATATGCAAGCTGTCGATTAATCAAAGTAAATGCAGCATCTTCGACTCTAGAATAACATTGAAGATTTGTTCTTTAATTATAAAATTTTTAATTAAAATTAAAATTGCTCAACGTAATTTATATAATTATTAATTTTCATAAGAAGAGTGCATGCTTTTTTAACGTCTTTAATGTTGGATTTTTTTATGTAAAGTTACTAACTTGTACAAATTATGTACATAATTTTTATAATACGTACAACGTGATATATAATAATTTTTACTAATGAACTTGCAATGAATAATTTTTACACATGACATTTATAAACATATATGTGTGTTTATTTAGCATTAGAAAACAGAACAAAGTGTTGTGAGATTACTTAATTGTATGCCATTGTGAATAATTAAAAATATCTTCAATTAAGAATGTTTATTAAATTAGTTTATTATCTAACTTTATGTAAAATAAGTTATATTGTTAGAAAGATCTACTATAAAGATCATATAGATTCACTTGTAATAATAAACTAATCTAACAATAAGTATATGCTTAGATTTGTCAAAATATTTATATACATACACACACAAAATATTATTCTACAATAGTATCATCTATGATAAAATTGTTATTATCGCGGAAGAACCATATAATGATATGACAATAGAGATTTCTTTGAGATTAAACATTCGAGCAATTTATTCTGAAAAAAGAGTAAAGTCGTGGATTAGATCTATGGATCTATCTGGAACAAATAATGAAAATGAAATAAATAATTATTTGCAAAACTTATAATAGTTTCTCTAGATTGAATAATGCACGAATTTTATCTGTCGCTCGTCTTAAATGATTTTCATAAACCTTTCGAGACAATCAGAGAGAAAGAAGAGAATTATAATAAAAAGAATTATAATATTTAAATTGTAATTTTGTGGTTCTTTTGTTTTGATATTTGCATTTGATAAATATGAATTGTTATGATAAAAAATTAGATCCACGTTATTAGTAGCGACAACTTACTAGCGACACTCAATTTACAATTGAGGTCATACTACTGGCAGCGATAACGTAATAGTCTTTCGAACAACTTTTTAAGCGTATAATGTTCGAAAGAGTAAAAAGAATTGAACTTAAATTCAATGAATTTAAAATATATCACCTCTCATTAGAAGAACTTACTGTACAAGGAGTTTAAAAGCGAATGAGGAAAAGTATAAAGTTTCGGACCGCACGGTGGCTAACTTTCCTTGTAAGTTTAATACTGATGAACTACGCAAATGCCCGAAAGGATATGAATACCGAATAAATGAATGAACACGTGCCTGCAATGGGATTTAAAAAAAAAATGTAAAAAATAATAATAAATGTACGCAGCAATCGAACCTGTAAAAAAAATAAAAGTATATCGTAGGTCTTTCTATATACTAGAATATTAAATAATAAAGTTGATTACTTTTAAATTATGATTTTTAGCTAATAAAAATCTGGACTGTTTCATTTTTTCGCCATTTTGAGGTCGTTTTAGCGTTTTAAAGAAAATAAATTTATAAATAACTTTATAAATTTTAAATAGTGCCCGATTTTTCTGTTAATTTATTATAAAAAATAATGCTATTTTTATCCAATCTTAAGAATCCAAAATTTTGATTCTTTTTTATTTTATTTGTTATTTTATTAAAGTGATTTTGAACTTTAATAAAATAACAAATAAAATAAAAAAGAATCAAAATTTTGGATTCTTAAAATTGTCGGATAAAAGTAAAATTAGTAAAATTAAAAAAGTAAAATTAAGTAAAGTAAGTATTAAAGTAAAATTAAGAACTTAATAATTTTAATATAAATAAATTATTCTCCATAAAAATATTGTGTTACCTTCTGTATTAACAACGAAGAATCAAAACCACTTTAACATTAAATGACATATCAAAAAAGGAATTTGAATTTTTTTTGGCTTGATACGACTACTCGTTTGCAATGACTTACATTAACTGTGGCATTTATATAATACAACGAGTTTCTTAAGATCCTATATATGATTTGATTGATTTGAGTTGAGAATTTGAGCAGTAGCTAAAAAGATAAAAGATAAAAATGAAAAATGTAGCGAAAAAAATAGTGAAATACACTCACACATAACTGATTTAAAAGTATTTTTCTCTCTTTATAATGTAACGTTAAAATATAACGCGGAAAGAAAGGATTTTTTTGTCAGAATAAAATAAATTAATATTCTATTATATATTCATAGTAAAAACAATTAAATTTTAATATTATAATCAATTTTTATTGAAAAATTATGTTGAATAAATCTATATGACAGAAATCCAAATTTGCTACTAAAGCAAATATAATTTGCCGCTAAAATGAAATGGAGTCTATTCACGACAGAATCTTGCAAAATTATATTCAGCAAATAAAAATTAATATCCTTGATAAATTTGTTTGATAATAGCTAAGGGTAGCTGCTATGGCAATATAAAAAATATGCTGCGTCAAGAAATTTCTTTTTTTTAAATATATTCAAACAAGACAATTAAATCATTTAAGCGTTTTTTTTTTTCAGTTTTTACTTCAGAATTTTGAAGAGAATTAAAAAAATTAGGATTGATCAGATTTAGAATTACGACTATGAAAAATGACCATATTCGCACTTTTCATGTAACAAGAAATGATTTGACTACTGCGTTATCTATCCATTATCTGTGCATCATATATAACACAGCTCTATTTTTTTAGCTTTCATGTGCTTCTCTTCGTCTCCCTCATATAATCCTCCTTTGTTTTCGCCTTATATAAATCATTAAAATATTTACACAAACACAAAAACCTATCTTTGATAAATTCTATCTTAATCATGTTTCGGAGAATTAGTATTCCTTTGTAATTACAATAGAATTTCCGATCATTTATAACATTCTAACCACTATGTTTCAAATGTCTTTCAATTATTTTTTAAATTATTTTAATTTTTTATAAATTTTTGTAACTTTTATTATTAAAAAAACCGRCTACGAAATGAAATCTTGCATAAAATTTTTACTATCTGTTTAAATGCATGCGATTTAAAGAGAGCGATATACATACCTATTTATATGTCATGCGTGCACATTTTATACACAAATAGATTAAATTTTTTAGATTTTATGATTTGATTATTCGTAGTTCAAACGATTGAGAGGTCCGCTTCGTGATACAGTTATGTATAAGTTATATTTTTATAACATATAAATTATATTCTTTTGGAAGAACAGACAAGTGAATAACACAAATAAGAGAAAAAATACCGTTATTTGAAGCTGAAGCTGATACTCTTGACGCTTAATAATATTCTCATATAAATTTTAGATATATTTAGATATATTGTATTTTAGATATAGTTTTCAATTCTATAAACTGTGCGTCGATATAATTGTTGGACTTGAAACGACTCCTAAACTGAAACTAGAATAATAGTATTACAAGTTAAATTTATCATCAAATTTGTGCAAGATCACAAATTAAATTGACCATTATTTAATTATGATGCTAATAAACATCTTAAAAAAATCTACAAAGAATTTATAGCGACAAATATCACTTCAGTCAAGAATTGAACTTCTCTTATCCGGGATAAGCGTCTTCTCAATTCGGCCACTGAAACACGTAACAATGTTATCGCAAAATTATCGCAATAACGAAATAATGATGAAAGAACATCATTTTTTAAGTTAATGTATATAATGTATAATAATAAGTGAAGAAGCAGACAAGTGAATAACACAAATAAGAGAAAAAGTGTCTTTATCCAGATATATTTTTCAATTGGGAACTTTCGACTTGGGAAGACACTTGCCCCAAATAGGCAGAGAGGTTCTAGGTTCAAACTTTGCGTAAGGTGATTTATCGCAATAAATTTTTTACAGATTTTTAAGATGTTTATTAGCATCCTAATAAAAACTGACGATCAATTTAATCTGTGATATTATTCTAACTTCAATTTTTTATTATTACGTTTCAAGTCCAATAATCACATCGGCGCGCAGCTTATAAGATCAAAAAACTATCTAAAATTTATAACAAAAATATTAATTATTAAGCATCAAGACCTGCTTCGACCGAATAAAAGTACTTTTTCCTTTACTTATGTTATATTTTTTTATCTCTCATAATTGAGAACGCTTTGCATCCAAAATGAGTTCTTATGCGCACTATAACTCTCTTGATTATACGCTCGAATTTCTATGTGTCCAGCATTAGATCATATCGTTATATAATGTCATCAAAATTTAGGAAAGGTAAATGTTGCATGACTTTTTATATTGATGTTATAAATTTTATTATATCGCAATTATCTGTACAATTATGAATCGTGCATGATATGGCATTATTTGATATTAAGAATGCGAAGTGATATCAAGAATGTGCAAATTGATATCAAAATCACATTATTTTGAAATTTCGTGATGTGTTATTATTCACGCAGCACTTAATCGGGTTACTTGAATTTTTAAGCGCGCTGAATTAATACGCGTACATGGCGTATACGTTGTGATCTACATCTTTCCGAAATAGCCGAGTAGAATAATGGCACAAGTAGAACAGGCTTTCAAAAATTCACTGAGTTTGATTACAGTATTGCCTCCCTCGGCGGACATGATTCTATGCGGATATGCGTATCTTCCCAAGTATTTTCTCATTTTCTCACTTCGTGGACGGAATCTACGTCACGTATACAAATAGTAGCTATTTCGGCATGATAGCTCTGCAATTTTCATTCCGACTTGTGAGAATATGCTGGTTTTCATTCGCTATGAAGATCAAGTCCGAGAAAATTTAAAAAAGCGCCGGCTTATCAACTCTTTTACATGATGATGCACCATACGTAACTTCAATTAGCGTTACTGTCTTTGCATGTAGGTTTTTCATCATTTTCTTCATTTCCGTTTTACACCTAGAAATTAATCTAAATATCGTAATTCAATACCTTTTTGCTATTAAAAAAGAGAAATATATTATTTTTATCTTTTATTAATTCTGTTTAACATAAAACATATTCTAAAACTTTTATCGTAAAAAGATTCATCAAACCGAAAGAATTAAAAATCATGTACGAATGCTCAAAACAATGCTCCACGAAAACAAACAACATTTTCATACAGATTGGGTTTTTATTGTACGTATACATACATATACATATAAGATAACTCATCAACGTCACAATAACCTTCAATAACCTTTTTATTTTAAAAGTCAGAATTGTTATTTAGTGAAAACAGCGGAGAGAAATGAATTCCTTCGTCATTTTCCAAAATTGCGATAGCAGTTTTTTAATTTTATATCATAAATTTAAAATCAATCAACTAAGATCAATCTTCAGTTGAAATGAAGCAAGAAATGAAAGAATCTTATTGCATTTTTCATTACTATGGAATTTAATTTGCAAAAAAGATTCATTGTTTTCAGCGATCGTTAGAAAACGTGTCGCTCTTTTGTTTCAACAATATAAAGGACTGCATCAATTTCGGAGATATTACATGTCGTTAGAGTAATACATCACGAGAGTGCACATCACGCCCAATGCGACGCGACGCGGCGCGACGCGATGCGACACAAGGCGCCGGGGCACAGGGTACGGCGACACGGATCGAAGGTAAGTAATTAAAATGGAATCCGACCGCATCGTAACCGCTCGCGGAGGCAGGGGTTGGAGGTCGAGGGGGTGACTACGACGTGCGTAGAACATCCCCGGTCGAATGGAACTGCGATTACAATTCCAGAATGCTTCCGAACAGGTCGAAAACCGGTTATATCCGCTCGCACGCGGGTCAACTGCCAGCACGAGCTAGCCCCGTTTACTTCTCCGCTTCTCTATCCGTTTGCTGGCGCCGTACCCTACCTTACTCCAATATCCGTACCTTCCCCTTTCCGCGACTTCTCCTTGTCCAGCTCTCACCCTCTCTATCTCTCTATCTCTCTCTTATTCGCCCCGTCGTCGGCTACGGCAATGGAATTCGAATTGTAATTTCTAACCGCGCGACTACGCACGAGCCATTACCTTCCGTTCGAAATTCGTAAACGGATTGCGGATTCCCGGACTTCCACGCGGCTCGCACTAAGAATCCATCCCATCGGAGCTTCCGTGCCGAATATGCATGATACGTGCCGCCCGAGAACCGGGGCTTTTCGTTCGGCTCGCCTTGTGTCATATTTCCGTGTCGTATCGATACGGCATTTCGTGTTTGCGTCATTGCCTCCGTCGAAATGCTTCCGCAGATGCATCGCCGTGCTCGAATCGTTCTCAGTCGTGAATACATCCTCCTATTGATGTGATGTAACTATTCGCCAGTCATCACACTAATGGCACCCCTATTATTTAATACTATTCATTATATTCATTGTTACGATCATAGCTACGGGCCATAGCTGCTCGGTTGGCACTTTAGTAATTATATCAAGAATATTCGCTAAGATAACAAACAAACCGTTATATCATCGTCAGTTGTGATATTTAAAAAAAGAAGAAATTCTCTTACGATTTAATTTTGTCACACATGACAAAAAGATTTCCTAAATAAATATTTATTTATTTTAATGTTCTTTTTAGACAATCTATAATTTGCGACAAAAATTTATTTCTATTTTATATGTATTCTTAACACAAGAAACGTTGGAGAAATTAAAATATAAATTTCTGCCATTATATTTGAAACTTTTGGTCATTCACGATAAAGACATTTTCTTTCCCTCTGCCATAATCGAGATAACGAATCTACGCTGATTGAGCACGGTTATATCGATCATTTCATCATATTGGCATTTACAGTTGCATTGAAGAATATTGATAATAGTTCTTAAAATAATTTATATTATTACTTTACATGAATAAGTATGATGATTTGATTTCTCTTAGATTTGTCTTAAATGTTTTTTAACCAATCATTTCATGTTAAAAACTTGTAAGTTTTTTATATAGTTGTAAAAGTACATATATTACTCTTGCGATTTGTAAATGATGTATTAATATTAAATTACGGAAAAACATTTTATTAATTCAGTATGTCTATACAAATTGTATTAAATATTTACAATTAATTAAATATCAATATATTAAATATTAAATATATATTTACTATATTAAACACTATAGTAAGCATTATCTATTTCAAGCTATAATACGAGTTGCTTTCTCATCTATTATTTTCTGCATATTTAGGAAAACTACCCCCACATTAAGACATTCTTGTTCACTCAATAGTCATTGTTACATCAATAGGAATAACTTGTTCCAGAAAATAAATGTAGACTAGTAGACTGTACAGAATGGCGCGTTAACTTCTTCTGACATCAAATATAGCAGAGTGAAACTTTTGGTCATTCACGGTAAAGACATTTTCTTTCCTTCTGCCATAATCGAGATAACGAATCTACGCTGAGGGAGCACGATTATATCGATCATTTCATCATACGTGGCATTCAGTAACTTCGTGTCTTTTGTATCCTGCCCCTTCACCTCTTCTGTTCCTTCCTTCGTCCATTGGAAAAATATACTGCTCATCCATCTTTGAGATTAATTAACAAAGCCAAGTTTTACAGATAAATAATTTTCTATCTTTCTAAGTAATATAATAAAATAGTAAAAAATTAAATCTTTTCTTTTTGATATTTAATTAATGTAATCAATGCCGTGAATATAGATGCACAATAAAAAAATGTTATTACATAATTACATACCATTGCATTTAATAAAAACTCAATTTTAATTTATGATTATATACTACCAAAGTATGGTTTTCTTGGAAAATTAATTAAAATTTGTCGGGTTAATTTATACTTATTCATTTCGTGATACGGCGAGTACTTCTCGGCGATTCTCTCGAGGGGAAAAGAACATCCTGACAAGCGGCTGAACGAAAGAGAAGCGGGTCATTGGGGGAAAGAGAAGCTCGAATGAATGGCCGACGAAAATGCCTGGCGAAGCGGCCGCTCACCATGGATCGTAGCTATTATGAAGTAACGTGAAAGAGAGAATGGAAAAGCGCGCGCAAGTTGAGAGTGAATTTAATTCATAATCTGCTGCACTGCCTACTTGCTGGCAACTCAAGCTCATCAAGATTTTAGAATGTCCTTCTCTTTTTCCTCCTTAACCATGATAAACTTGCTTTCTGTGAATATCTTTTAGATTTTTGCAACTTCATCTCGTTGTAGCAATCAATGTGACAAAAAGTCTTTTTGCAAAATTGCCACATATGACAAAATTGTCTTTTATATAATAATTAATAATAATAATTTTATGAATATATCAACACAAATTAAATCTTTGCATAATTTTTGAATACCGTAAACAGTGTAAGCTTAATCTTACAGTTGCGTAAGATAATTGTCAGCTTATTCTTTATCTCAACTCTCTTAAGTTCGAAGAACGCACTATCAGCATTAATGTCATTCTAGCCTTATTTTATGAATCTATCCCTGTTTGTTTTTCTATCCTTATTTCGAATGAACGATAAAATGACACAATATAGCTGATAGCGTGCTCCCCGAAAGCAATGTAAGACAAACAATGTATAATATATAATATATAATGTATAATATATACAATAATTGTTGAGAGAATTAGTTTTGCATTTTGATAATGATAGAAAGCTTTTGCATTATAACTGTTCGGATGTTTGCATTTAAATCAATATTTCCGCAAACACTGTCTGTTTATGATGTGTAATCATGATGGATGTGGAAAGAGAACGTGACGCGTGAGGCAATGATTCCAGAACGTTGAAGCTGAACGAAACGAACGATGCCGTTTTAAGCACCGCTAAACTTCGCCACCGTCCCATCCCAATTCTCGGACGGGAATAGCGCGGTTTTAATTAGCGACCGCCGAGCGAGCTTACGGGCTTATAAACTGATAGTAACTTGTCAGCGGATGGAACGCCGTGTTACGCGTAAAATGATTCCGCAAGCCGCCTTGGCTGCACGCGTAATTAATCCTCCGGTTAGTATGCCGACCGGCGAGTCGCGGCTTGTTACAACATTCGCGACAATAAACGGCGAAATATTGCGCAAAGGTTGACACATTCTCCGCGCGTCCTCCAATCCCCGTTATACAGCGCGGCATGTATCCGCTATCTTCGCTTTGCCGACGTATCCGACGTTGTTGAACTTTCATGCCATCCCCTATGGCTCTACCGCATAAACACATAGTCGGCCTGATTTAATCCGTCGATGGTAGATAGCGTCTCACTTCGCGGATTCACGCGACTCCACCACGCGACTCGAATGTTACGAGCACCCGTTACCTTTTCCTCAACACCTCGCTGAATATCCCTCCTCACCCCTCCCCTCCCTCGGCCTCTCTATTTAGCTTACCCATGGCAAACAGAATCATGCGTCGGGGGATGAAACGTTTGCGAAGTTTCCCGTAATCCGTTGCGTTTCAACCTGGTGGTTGGCTGCAGAGTTGGGTGTTTAACCAGCATAGGAAAGTAAAATTCTAACGATAAACGAATTATCAACTGTCAATTGTTAATAACGAACGAATCAATTAATAAATTTAAGAGTGGCTGTCTTTGATTTCTATACCAAAAGATACAAAGATTTGGAATTTTGTTTTTTGTTTTTTTCATCGTGACATTCAACATGATATTCATTCACCTTTCATCTATTGCCATATCGGACACAACAAATAAAAAATAAGTTAAAAATGAGATACTTAATTCTCTGCTTATATTGATACACGATACATTTATGGAGAGAAAGGATTTATTAGAAATTGGAAAAAGATGAAGAAAGGGATGAGAAGATAATCGCGATAATTCATAGAGTTCTTACGTAACTCTTCTTTTATTACATATGTCGAGCATATTCATAAGAATGTCTCGTTTCTTTTGGTTTTCTTGTAAATAACAACATTCAAATCAACGTCGCAAAGCATAAATATTATAATAATATATATATTATATAACATATATATATTTATATATATATCCAATATAGTCCCCCGTAATTCGTATATTTATATATTTATATTTTCATATTTATAATTTGCGTTATGTATACATACATACCTTCGCGTTTAACACGTCTCATCACGCACTTACAACGCTAAAACGGCGAATTTCTTTCTTTTTTTTTTCACGTCGATCCGCATTTTTATTACTTTAGAGGCTACAGTCAAAATATCTCTCGCTAAGATTTACCCTTCTTGCGCGTTTCTCCGCGCATGAGAAACGATGGCGAAAATACGAAAGAACTTAAAAACGGAAATCTGCGAAACGGAAAAATGGATTAATGATGCCGGTATACGTGACACGCCGTACAATGTCATCGCTGGCTGCGAAGCTTACTCTACGTGCAATTCTTATCACTAGTGTACTTCTATTTACAGAGTTCGCCAATGATGAGTCAACGTTCGAGCATCCTTAGACCGATAATTCGAATAATCCGCATCACCATTTTCCCTTAGTCGTTCACAAATTTCATTAAAATCCTTTGATTATAATAGGAGTTTACAATTAACTTTTGAACTATTTCTTTTCATACTATTTCGTTCTTTTTTTTTACTTTTGAATAATCCACAATCTCTTGATTTCATTAATACCGCGTGTGATTTATGAGTTTGATTGCGGCTTTTTTATTCTTAAGTTCATATCAGAGTTAAGATTGAAATTGAAAGTGAATTCTATCGCAATTATGACGCTATCGGAAAATGGCATTATGTACGGGTGTTACAGACAAGAAATCACTGTCGTTTCACATGCAATCACGCGTACACATACGTACACATGTGCAATGTGGATTCTACTTGTATAAGGGCAGTGGTTGGTTCTTAATAGGCAATAGCTTCAAAGTTTTCAAACGAAAAAGATCAACGTACTTTGTTATTTAGTCCTGGATTTTTAATAAAAACTATTCAAAATATCAAAATAATTCTTTTGAATTTTTGTGTTTCACACAAAATTCATAGTGCATAGTACAATGCGCTTGTATTAATTCCATTATGTAATTAAATTCATTATATAAAATTTTTAAGCGTCATTTAATTAGTCGTGCCTATCAATTATGTGAAATAAAAATTCACTGCAGGGTGACAGACGAATGCAATCATTCTTGCGTTCGCAAAAATGTCGCAAAACGATTGTTTATTTATCTCTCCCATTCAAAAGTATAAAATTGATAAATAAAATTTTATACGATTATATTAAAGTCTACAATAAGAAAAATCAATAACAGTTAATATTAAGAAAAATTCAGAACATTTATGTGTTACTTTGATGGCGAGTAACGGTATTGGTCTAAAAATTCATTTAAGCACTATCGACGTTTCGTCGAGTGCAATCTATATACTGCTATGCAATATATTGTGTTTGTAATTGCTTTTTTCTAGATTTTCTCACAATTTTACGTTTACTAAGCAGAAACTATTTATAATGAGCATGAGGAAAGAACGATTTTGCTGAGAAATCTTTTGCTGGATACAAATCTAAATAAATTAATTTTGTTAAAACTTTAAATATAATGAACAATGCTGCAAAAAATTTTCTAGCAATAAGTTTGAGCGTTCTACATAATTATTTTGATAGTTCAACAGAATTACATTTCTGATCTGTATCCAGCTAAAATCTTAGATCTTTCAGCAAAACTTCTTTTCGTAAATCTGTAAAATTGCTTTTCATTGATTCATTGTTCGTGTAAATGTAAACGCACGCAATAGATACCTTTTAATCGACAAGTTGAAAAACAATCGGTTGCAGCGTTGACCAAATCAGGATTTAAATTCATTGCAGTAATATCTAGTAATATCTAGAATGCAAACGCTGCGATGCTCGAAAGGCGCGTGATCCCCTCATGTTAAATGCTTATGACTTTTAAGATCGCCAGTCTCGCGAATGATACGATTACAGACCTCATCAGAGTAAGTCTGCGTAATCCCTAAGTCGACCCGTTCCCTTCTTTAATCCATGGCAGGCATTAACTCCTTTGCGCGTGGAGTGCAGGGACTCTCTCGAACCTGTTGCTTTAAACAAGATGTACGCTGAATAATGGATATTCCTAAGTAGTTAGAAGTCCGCTTAAAACCCAGCACGACCGGTCTCTCTCGCGACTGCCTACGAATAAATCCCAATTTGATCAATTAACACATAAATAAATCGATCGCACGACGCAACGGCATGAAACGTGGAACCCGATATTTTTAGCGAATGTGTACTTGCAATTATTTTTTGTCCAGTGGACATTCAGCTGGCAAATTTTTGATGTCTATTCATGAATATAATTATGAAACAAACACATGTCAATGTTTCGCTATGCGCATTGTCAATGTGAATTCGTCGCATATGAAAAGTTACCTTTCAAAATGCACTTATTTCTGTTTGTATAAATCGCTTATCGTTAATGCATTAAGAAGTAATAAAAGAGATAACAGATAACAAAAGACAAACGTTTCAATCATATGCTTAAGGCTTTTGATCACTGCAGCCGTCCGGGATTATGACGATCAGAAGCGAGAAACGCAAATCGCGTTTACATCAAAATAAATTGTTTTCTTCCGTAGACATGCTCCGCTAAATGACGTGGATACATAGTAAAATGTGAAAATTTCCTTTCACAATTGCATAAATAAATATACGTATATTTCGTTCTACACGCGCCCTACACTTTGAGAGAAAATGGATTTTACAACAGCTGATTGAGATTTAGAATTATTTAATTCATAGCCAGTAAAGGGTTTTCGGCACATTCGATAAATATTTTATATTAAAGACGAGCTTCAAAATAAAAAACTAAATTATTTCGAGGTATAGTATCAAGAAGAAAATAAATTCAAACGACTTCTAATCCTGTATGATCCCAGCAAACACTGAATATAACATAAATATAAAATGTCTATATTTACGTATATGTTATATAGCAATTATATCTGGAATTGCGTACATAGCGAATAATTAGAATAATTAAATAAAAGAGGGACAGGATTATATACTGTATCTCTAAGGAGAATTAACAAATATATATATGCATAAAAGAGAGACACGTGCCTGTATATAATGTGAAAAGAGGATTGCGGCTCTCTCAGAACCAGAGCGATGCCGGATTGATTTGCAACTAATAGTTCGACTTCTTGTTACGATATATTCTAGTTTCTTTCTCTGCAAATTTTCCATTTTCTTCTCCCTTCTCTTCCCTGTCCATGCTTTCTTCAACTGCCTCTCCAGATGAGAGCAACTCCCCCCCTGTACCGAATCTGACGTTTTAATCTCAAGTATCCAGATGGGATCCATGATTTCGTACATAAAAAGATAAGAATAGAAGATGGAAAGAATTTAAAATGTACTTGGCAGAATGGAGAAGTTTGCCGCGGAGTAAAGTAGAATCGATGGAGATAACACACGCATTTTTTTATATGTATTTACACATTCAAATTAAAAAAACAATAACTGTGCTTAAGGGATACATCACATTTACAGTCGAGCCATAATGTGGATAGAACCTGATTCGAATGCCGATGGAGAAATTAACTTTGCTCGAAGTGTGACTAACACCCACGATTCTTCTCGAGACACGTATCGTCGTGACGAATCTCCAAACGCAAGCATTTCTACGTTGTTGACGAAATTGAGAACCCTCACGCATCGATCGTGCGAACGAGAGAAGAAAACTATTTCGGGAGGGAGATATAATAAGTTTAAAAATGTTGGAAAATTAATTGGCTCGGTGAAACTTTAATTTAGTATTAAGCTCGAACGATTTCGTTTTGATATTTCGAAAATGTTAGTTGCGCGACTAAAATACTACCGTATAATGTAGTTTAAAAAACGTAATGACTCACTCTCACACACGTTCCGGATTGCACTCTCTTGAGACGAGACTGGTATTTGTTAGTTTGGCGTCATTGTTACGGCGTTATACAATATATTACACTGAAAGCGATAGTCGTTGCACTTTGTTAATACCCTTTCCTCTCGTTCTCATTGTTTCACCTCTCGGTGCGTGTCTTCTTCATTCGAGTTACACAACGCACGATCGGTGAAAGAGAGATCGGTGAGGATTCATGCTCCTTTAATTCTTGGCCACTCGAACTGTCGTCGCTACACTAACTTGGCACGCGTAAATTACTCTCCGTCATTTAATACGGACGCTAACTACTCCAGTCAGTCTTTATGTCACTTTGTGTAATTTTGTGTGCGTGCGTGCGTTCGTATGCGTGTGTGTGTGTGTGTGTGTGTGTGTGTGTGTGTGTGTGTGTGTGTGTACGCGCGCGCGCGCGCGCGCGTGTGTATTATTTGTGAGCGTGTCTATCTTTCGTGTCGTTGAGTTCTAATTTTTCTTCTTTTTATTTCCTTTTTAATTGAGCCCGTTAATTAGGGAAACCAACACCGAAGGCGTATCAGCGACGAGGTCGTCGTTCGCTTTCTTTTTCTTTTCGGATCTTGCTTATCGAATTATCGTTACGGCCAGAGCAATTAGTAGTAGGGTCACGGTCGTCATCACGTCGGTCGTCGCTGAATCTGAAATTAGACAAGATATTTCACTATTTAAGATTGAAACGCCGATCAATATGAGAATTTTCTGTAGAAGTAATACTTCCAGCTTTAAATAAATTTAATATCTATAAGAATTGATAATTTGCTCATAGATATGTTTTTGTTTCATTTTTTTATAACATCGCACGAATGTTAATATCAATAAATCTTCGTATATAAAGTAATTCTTTCCAAATAGCTTAGTTGTATTTGAAATACACGAAAAGAACGATTTTGCTAAAATATCTAAAATTTAGCTAGATACAGAACGGTTGTAGAACGCTTAAGCATTGATAACAATGTTGCAAAAAGTTTTAATATTCTAGAGTAATCAATTTAAACATCATACATAATTATATTGATGATTCGAACAAAATTATTTTCAGATCTGTAAACTTTTAGATACTTCAGCAAAACCATTTTTTTCATGTATTTTTTAGAATATAATATTATATCAGATATATTATACCAAAGTTTGAGAAAACTATAGCACAGTGACGTTCGTTCTCGCGATGCCACGGAAAGAGTTTTCTCGCCATCGGTAGGTCTCGAGAGGTCAATGCACAATCAAGGGCTTGGGACGACGAGAATCTGTCGTTACCCCGTTGTAGGAAGGTTGCCGCGGAAGAATTCCTCTCTCTCCGAGGGAGGATATGCCGAGGAAACGGATGTAAAGGGGTGAGTGTCGATTAGTCGACGGCCCAAGCGAAGTAGATACAGAAGGAAGAAATAAGGATAGATACGAGGGGACAAAAAAGAAAAGAAAGAAAAAAAGGGAGCCACAAAACGGGGGAAAAATGGGAAGTCAGTTATTCTTCCGGTTGGCCTGTACCGTTAGCTATTATTCGCTTGGAGAGAAATGTATTCTCCGGCCTTTTTCTGGCCTCACTCATCTCTAATTACGAATCAGAAACAAGCCGGTGGGCCGTCGCCTTCGCTGGTCGGATCATCCGCCTCTCCTCCCCCTCCTCCTTCTCCCTTTTCTCCGCGGCTCTTTCTAGGGTCTTCCCGACTCTCATCCAAGGCTCGTAAGCAGTAACTTGCCTCCCTGACCCCCTTTCCCGCCCTCCTTCCACCCTTTCTTTTATCCGGTCCCTAGCGCTGCCCCGGGAGAATTCTTCGCTTCGCTACTTTTGTGCGGTCTTACCTTCCTTCAATTCGCGATTCTCGCTCTATCCCATCCTTCTTCCCCTCCCTCCTCCCTCTCCTCTCCTTCTCCTCACCTCTGCGAGAGGGAAATGCGTTATGTATTTATAGTCGATATTTATATTTCATTACTGCGCGCGAAAACGTGAGAATTGCAAATTGCCGTGTCTCATCTCATTAGATTCGTAATTCGAAATTCAAACTCGTCGGTAAGTTCTCTAGATTTACATACCTTCACAAACTCGAAAGTATATCATGTCTATGCTTACTCGGCATAATGAAAAATCGACATATAATGCGTGACATATTTTATCAATCGTACACGAAAAAAACCATTTTGCTAAAGTATCTAAAAATTTAGCTAGATATAAATCTGAAAATAATTTTGTTGATATATTGCAGGAACGTTGCAAAGTTGCTGCAGTATTGCTGGAGTGCTCTGTGCTCAGATCGACTAAATTATTTTCAAATCTATATTTAGCCAAATTTTTAAATACTTCAACAAAATCGTTTTTTTCGTGTATCAATTACTTGTAATCTTTCGATATCAAAATAACATCGGACATTGAACTTATAGTGATCTCATCGTATCGTTACCTCATCGAACAGTTCCTATTAGCAATTTGACATTAATCTCACAACAGAATTTTCCACAGAACATGTATCCGATATTTCTGGCATTCTTTCCATTGCACTTACATGTGACAGCTTGCAACGCAGTTTCCCTCGTTACTGGTCCAACCCGCCTTTTTCTATGCGAAATTACCTTACTTCCTCGAGACTATCGCGATCGTCCCCGCGGAGAAAACGGATTTTCACACTACGCCATTATGCAAATTCCTCTTAAAAGTAACCGCGGTCGAGCGAGATATTGAGAGACGGTAGCACAGAAGCGTAGAAGGAGGGAAGACCGGGACAGGGATCGAATTACGGAAGAGACGCAGGGGAAGACGGAAGGAGGAAAAAAATGCGAGGGTAGAAAAGAATTATCCGATAATGCCGAAGGCTCGGCGGAATTATGAAAGGTGCTACACACCTGGCCGCGCTCAGAAATGCAGCGGACGCGGCCGCTCAAATGCCACGGCGGAGCCGCGAAATGCCGGATAAACCGCACCTTCGACGAGAAAAACTCGTTCACGTTTTGTCTTCTCGTGCAAGGGGCTCGTTCGCCCTCCGCGACGAGGGGGTTCATCGAAGCTGAATCTCATAAAGTAACGGGCAGCCCCGCATGTTCGGTATCCGACATTTTATTGCGTCGCTTAATCAGTTGCATTATACGAATGTACGGCATTAGCGGAATATTTATCTGACGTTGTATTATGCGACATATCATTCCGTGTCGCATAAAAAGCAGATATGTTGCGAAAAACATAAATGTAATTGGCGCGATGAATTATTCCACAAAGAAAAATATTTTGTTTTTTACAGTAAAAACGTGTATTTGTCGAAAAACGTAATATTCTTTTTCAGTTCTAAATGTATATGCCATGTATTATTTATATATCTCGATTGTATTGATCTACAAATTTTAGAATTCAATACAAAAAGCTTATCTACAATGTCTATATACATAACCATATATAAAAGTTCAATTCGATTTTATGTTATACTCACCCTTATCAGGAGGCCAGTTGTAATTTCTTTTTCTGTCCAATTCGGACGACTTCTGCTCCGATTTTCCGATTTCGTTCAGGTTCGACTGGAACTTGGTACCTTGGAGAAAAACATAAAACAATTGTTTGAAAAATATTACGTATATCGTGATGCTAGACGGTATAATAAATGAACTATACAAGGATATTCCCAAGAAAAATATCTTTCCGCGTAGAAAAGTCCATTGCAAATTGGCGACAATTTGTTTCTCGGATGGGAATGAATCCCGGACGTTATGGGAATAAATTAAAAATTCAATCTCGCTTCGAGACATTATAGCGCAAAGCCGTCCGTGGGACAGAGGAGATGAGATCTGAGAGAATAGAAGGAGCGAAAGGAGAGACTTGCGTGGTTCGCATAGCGGAACCACGGACAAAGGGATGTACAACGAGTGGCCCTCTCGACTGAAGATGTTTACGAGCCTGTTACGCATAAAGTGGGTGGCAAACGCGTTAACTAGTATGCAAACTCCGAGTAAACACAATTCCCTTATCCGCGCCAAGTAGATTCTATCCATGTTCACGACACACGCTTGTCGCCCGCCGCGTTTTGGATTACATTCTTGCAGCGAAACAGCTTGTGATGAGTATATATTTTGATAAAGTTACACGACTAGACCTTAGATGAGTTGGTTTATCGTGTCATGTACGTGCTTGCCGTGAAGCGCACCGTGTGTATAAATAAATAGATCTCATTGCTTGAATATCTTTTTTACATAATAATTACATAAAATATATAGTATTATTGAAAAATAAAATTTCTTTTTCACTTAGTATTCACTTCAATAAGTAAAATTTCGATTCTCCGCGCGTATCTTTATTAAACTATTATCTTTTTATTCATTCATCTATTTTTTTCTTCATCTTAGTTGGATAAAAATAATAAATTATGTTTACAGATCAATTAAAAATTATGCAATTCAATAGTATATTTTTTTTTTTTCGTATCTTATTATACTTATTATATCATTATGACATTTGATAATGATATTGCCATTTTTATGCTACCAATTATGCTACCAATTATAAACAATCATTACACATCAAAGTTTTACATTTTTTTCAAGTTCATCTATATTTTGCATCCGAACATATATCGCGCGTTCTCTTATTTATTACAAGATTATAATCAATCATCACGCATCAATATGCGTTCTATCATTTTTCTAAATCTGCATAAATGCGTGTACTCGCAGGTATCACATCAAATTAGATGAAACGTTAGTAATAGACGCAACTATATTAACATGGAAAACCAGCAGGTAGCGGGAGTCGCAGAGGCAGCCAGCACTTACGGCTTAATTTTGAGATACTCATGGAACAAGATGCTTGTGAACATCGCTTTGTCTTCGTTCGCTCGCGATTAGATTTGTAAGTTCGTGGCCCCGAGGCAGTGCCAGTCAGTTTAGGTAAGGGACAAGACGAGGGTTGTGAGGCAGTGCAGGGGGAATACACGATCTTGGCACGATAGCCTATTTCGGGTAAGGTAATGGGCGATCATGACGGCGTACGCGCGCGCTTGCGTAGATCGCTTGTACGCTTGTGTGTATAATACCGAGCTGATAGTACAGAGTAAGGTCGCTGCCACCGCTGCCACCGCCGCCGCCGCCGCCGCCGCCGCCGCCGCCGCCACTACGCCGGATACACCCTCGGACAACGAGGTGAGACAACCGTTGTACGGCGACGCAATGGATAGGCTAGACAGACGTATGCAAATCTCGACCAAACATTAGCAGTGACAATGTGTAACGTGCGCTGTACGTATATCCGTACGCTCGGACCAGTTCTATAGTTTCCTATACGCGAGAATCTCTATCGTGATGTTTCTGTAGCTATGCTATCGGTTGTTTCTGTAGCTATGCGTGGACGACTACGTATTTAGAGAACTAGACGTATAGCCTTCATCGCGCGAGCATGGACGCTTGTAAGCTCCATGAGAGCGTAAGCTTCGTTATCTGTAATAGTTCAGGATTTCGTGGAGCAACGAGTAAGATTTAATCACGATAAAATTGTGCGTGAATAAATTTCCAAGAAAAAAAGATGATTGAGAGAGAGAGAGAAAGAGAAAGAGAGAGAGAGTAAGAGAGGGAGTGTGAGTAAAGCAAAAACGCAAATATCAACGGATCTGAATAGCGATGAAATTTATGCTTAATTTGCGTTTGACATCATTGGTCCCTCTGCAAATGGTCGGGCAAATTAAAATACTCGCCCCATCATTAACTGCCCGTGAAAAATAAACGTGCTCGAATGTAATTATTTGGAAATTGAGCAACACATTGCAAGCTATTAATCTGGCGCGAAAAATCTTTCCGCAGCGGCGTTGAGAGAAGATAAAAATATTGATGAATTTTCAGTTATTCTGAAAATTTATCACATATAAAACTGCGATTATCTGTACCATTGCCTTTATCTGTACTAGTATTCTTTCGGAGTACGGATTTTGAAATATTTCAAATGAAAAAAAGCACGAATTGCAATTTGTAAAAACTTAATATATCAATACCGCGTATAATTCGTTATTAAGAGATGAAGAAAGGGATGCATCGATGTATTTAATAAGAGACTCCTACGACTGAACATTTCGGTATCAAAACACTGCGGCACATTATTGAGGTACAAAAATGTTTTATCCAGAGTATTCTTTCACTCGAGACTGAATCGTGCAGGAGATTGTATATTAATTAAAAAAAAGAAAAATAAAAGATAAAACTTCGTGCCCACGCATTGATTGACGTCCCGTTGGGACTTGATAATCCTGGCGGATAATCCTAATTCTCGCGATTCTGCTGTCAGGAAGAAACTGTTGTCGACACAAATAAGTCCCCCTAAAAAGTTACCGTTTCGTGCAGTTACTCATTGATTTTACGTCCAGTGAGTCATGATATTCCTGCTCGCACATTCGCGCGATTCGGGGCTGATGAGTTCAGACGCGTTTAACTATTTTCGCTGCAATTGTGGATTTAGCTTCTCATTCTGCATTCCGTGAATATCAATCGTCTCGATGTTGGCGCGTGCATGTACATTTGCCTCGGGATATCAGATTAACGTTGGCTGTACACGCGACAAAGTCAATGATACTCCTTGTCCTACGTAGTTGGCTGATTGTGTCCCAAGAAAATTAACAGAGGTCTAAGGTCTCGCACGCTGAGATCGAAACTTATATGACCGTGTCACGCGGTGCGCAATATTGTCACGACGTCACGAGCGCGTTCTAATTAATACGCCTTTATGATGTTAATTCGGGTCGTAAATAATTTTGCGCGAAAACAAGAGCGCGGGCATCACCGAATAAACATGATAAAATGATGTTCGACTCGACGAAGTGATTTTGATCTCGCCTTATACGACAACAAGAGTTGTTGAATGATGCTTTTATGCGCCTGCACTCCTCTGTACGTGCGCGCTTACAATAGACTGGGGTACATGTTAATCGTACGAAAGCACGCAGCTAAACCAATCGCTATACATGCTCTCTCCGAATTACAGGCGGACAACGCTGCCCCGGGGAATTAAGCGATACCTAAGGGCATATGTGCTCCGGGAGATGTCACGATACCGCGACAATACTTGCCCCGCGTTTCCCATCGGAACCTCAAAGTAACTTATCGCCGTAGGCCGCGTGTACCGTCGCTTCTGTACGTAATTCGCAAACTACGCGCGACTTAAGGGGAAAATGGAAATGGACAAATGCCTGCAATGGCAATTATAGAGCGGTCTAATACCGATGTATACGAGTATACAAGAACCTGCGACATCGCAATCACGTAATGTCCATGTTTAAAGAAAGATTGAGGAGAATATCGGAAAGATAGAGAAGAAATTCTCAAAATGTCTTTTTATCTTCAATATGCTAAGCTCATATTGATACAACTGTATCTGATATGCAAAAAATATATATATTTTTATTGTCATTTGTTACTTTATATTTTAACGTTTGCAAACCTGCCTTTTCGTCTAACGAATAACACCATCTTATACCAGAGAAAGTTAAAATGTTTAGATATTCTCGGCAACAGATTGTCGTAAGTTACTACGAGCAAATAAGGCCTGTTTATGCTTGGGTTTCCGTCCGCGTGAAACTCAAGCAAATCTTCTTGTTTAATCTTAAGCGCACACTTGCGCCCTTGAATTTTCAATGATACGAATAACGAGAAGCAACGGTGCAAATAAACGGCGACCGCTAGATTGTTTAAAGAGGGCATTACAAAAAGACGGCAAGGTAGCGCGGCGGAGGACTGAGATAAATTATCCGGGAAAAAATGTACTGCGAAATACGAGAGAGCTATTAGAATCGTAACGAGCGTAACGTAGAATATAAAAAGAGACGCTGGCAGACTAAAAGCGAATAAGTCAAACAGATATGTTAAGGAAAGAAGATGACATAAAAATAAAGTGCTTAAAATAACTGGAAGAAATGGAAGCAGACACAGTTGTAACTAGGATAAGGAGAAGAACAAAAAGAAACAATGCGATAAGGGAAAAAGACGATTCTCTCGAAGCCCGGCGAGATCGAGAGAAAGGAACGGAGAAGGGAACAGAGATGAGGGCAAGAGAGCACGAAGGGAACAAACATTAATGCCACCTTGCAGACCGCAGATGTTGCACCAATTACAAACCTCATCCTTCCTTCGCAACCCGTCCTTTCCTTCCTTCCCGGCCTTCGCAAATAGAGAAGGAGGAACAAGGAGACATATGCCGTATTCAAACTTACCACATCCCGTCGCATTCACCATCTTCCTCTCTTCTCCCCTCAGTCCTCATCTTTTCACTCTCACCTTTTCGCCGTCTCTCAACTCGTCCCCGGGGGCGATGACATTGGTTATACGTAGAAGAAAGGAAAGGAGGAGAGACACACAGTAGACACGGTAGAGACGGCGGAGCTCAACGAGACACGAATTTTCGATTAAATTTAACACAGGGCGCAAAAGGACGTTAGGGCGCTTGCACGTTGCTGTTTTAGGTGATAGAGCAAAGCGAAGGACAAAGAAAGAAATAGAGGAGGCGAGGAGAGGAAAAGGCATGGATAGGAACGGAGAACGCGGTCTACACAGCGGCGGCTGATATTATTCTTGGGTCTTCCTCGCTGGAGCATTATTAGTTCCGGCGTGTTAGCATACATGAAATATTGATGTTACACGGATCTCTTCTACCCCAGTCAACCCCAGTTCCCGGTTCTCTCTCTCTCTCTCTCTTTCTCTTTCTTTCTCTTTCTCTCTTTCCTTCTCTCTCCTTTTCGCTCTTGCATGTAACTACCACTCACGTGTGCCTGTTACGAACATCACTTCAGTTGCCTCTCTGTTACCTTTATGTTTATTCTTCCATTCTTTTTATTCTTCATACTCGCTCTCCACTTAAACTTTTTTGACAGTCATCTCCACGTTTTGATTTCCTAAGTAAACACTTGGTCTTCAAAATAGCGTGATATATTAAATTGAAATCTTTTCCAAGTTTTAGTAATCTATAAAATTTGTTTCGATTCTTCTTTTGGAGATTATGTGGATATCATTAATATAATAATTATGTATATAATGAGGGTATGTCATTTTGATAACATATATGATTTAAAACAGCTATGTTCATTTCGATAATTTTATATAATAAAAGAAAGATTCGTTCTCGGAAAATTCCAATTGTTATCCTGTTACAGACCTCATTTCCGTAGTTCTCTTTCGCTCTCTGCAGAGAGCATTAAAGCGAGCCTGCTTACCCTTCTTCAAACCACTCTTAAAGCCGCAATCGATTCCCGGGATACCCTGGTGGGTCCCCTGGCTCTAGTTAACATCGAAGTTAATCGCGCCGGAGATTCAAAGTATGTTGCTGGAAAATCCAGTTATGGGATGGCATTTGACTATGCGTGATGCTAGATTGAATATGTAAATCCGTTCTAGCTAGATTGAGATTTTATTAAGGTATAGAGTATATAATTGAAACTTTTGAATCTCCTTTATATATTTGCCAAGATGTTTCATAGCAATTCCTAATAATAACGATATATAAATACATCAGAAAATTTATGATTACGTGCATTTAATGTTTTAGAAATTAAATATTTCTTCGCTTTTACTCGTGGAAAATATCTCTATTTAATAGATTTTTCTTTTATCATTTTTGACATTACATCATTTCTAAATTCTGTTCTCTGTCTCATATTATTTCTGCTTTTTTTGAACGTGTGAAAAAAATGTAAATGATTGATGTATTTTCTGCAAATAGAGATATATATAAAGATCCAAGAAAATACTTTTTCCAAATATATTTCAAGTGCTTGTTACTCTTCTGTATATGCTCGCGTGACAGTCGACGACTGTATCATTTCGTTGAAACGCGAAGTTGCGAAATCAATCCCATAATTCGTGAAATTGTACAATGGATGTACGTTGGAAATTATATAAAAAGAAGATATACCGCCTCAAGCACTCACCTGTCTTGATATTCTTCTCATTTTGAATTGTCAGCGAACTTGGATTTCCGTAAACAGAGTTATTCATCTCCGCCATGAATTCCCAATCTGCAAAAGTAAACGAGCGTTGGAAAATTAGATTCAAGCTAGCGAGTACGATGTGAATAATATCGATTATAATATATATGGAAGCATCAAATCTTATGACGTAATTCTAATAGCGCGATACGCAATGATTTACAATTTTGCTATTTTTATATATGTACTATATATATATATATATATAAAATCGTCGCGAGAGATCTCTAATATCTTACCTTTTTTAGGAATCTCCGTGGTAGATGGACTAGGGCTGGTGCTTGGCGGTGCGGACACTGTAACAAAACAAGTTTCCATTTAAAAAAAATCGGATCGGACATCGTATTATTTCACACAAAATTAATTATACGGCTCTGATAAAATATTCGTACATTTCGTAATCGTACAAAAAAGCTCGATTTTTCTTTATTCATCATTTTTTTGCAATTTTCGTGAAAAAAAACACAATTATTTTCAGCGTTTCAAAGAGACATGCTCTCTTTCAAACCCTCACCCTCGATTTCAATCTATGGTATGGCTCATATTTCTTTTTGTTTTCATTCCTATTGTTACCTGCTCGCTTACATTTTTTACGTGGATCTAAGGAAAATATGCATTATTTTTTCACCCTCGTGTATTTTTGGGGTAGTTCGAGAAAAATTACATGAAACAAACGCGGAATTAAAATGAAAATGGACCATGTGGAATTACGTGTTACGCAATCTATATATTTACACGCAGCCAGACAAAATACTTTTGTCCTCCCAGATTGGGTAAATTCTATACCGCGCGATATTATGGATTGCGCCACCTGTTACTAACTTCTCTCCCGGAACGTATTAGCCGCTGTAGCGCCGGCCAAACCGGCCAAACTCTACATCATATTTTACTCCGATACGTACCGACATCCGCACCTTCGACCCCTACACGCGCCTTCGCGCGTAACTTATCCGGGGGTATATACCTGAATAATTACTAGTAATTTCATCATTTGTCTTTAGCGAATGCGTCATCGCCCGGATTTATTACTGACTATTCGCGGCTGGACGTGCTAACTGCGGAAATCTCTGCTAAAAATTTCGCGGAATATGGCATTAATTAAAATTAGTTAGTATTACTCTTGACTTTGTGGTAATTACGCTTATCGCTGGATATCGGTGTCTCTCGCATTATAGCAGTGTTATAATTATTTTATCTGATACTGCTAGAAAATTTTCTTCAGTTGCGCTATTTTTATTCTTTTATGTATGATATCTTTCTGTAGACATTAGTATAAGCACTTTTTATATATTATCAACTCCATTTTTAATTTGATACAGTAACAAGGTTCCTACTGAAATACATTATCGTACATTTCAATTCGAGCATATTCGAAATGTGTGCGCAATAGGGAACAAAAGAATTGAGAGCCAGATTTTGCGTGAAATATGTTCTCTTAATACGAACACAAATTCTAAATTAAATACCCGTCTCTGGAATTAAGTAACTTATCTATCCCGCAGTGTACCGTGCTGTTATTTCTTTTTGTTGCGTCCTATGGCATAATTTTAATGTCTATTGATAATCGCGATGCGGAAAATGTGCCTACAGAGAAAGAGGTCATTGCTATTTGTCACGAGCACCTGAGCGATTACTAAGCGGCAAGGTTGTAGGGAGGGTGCACGCGATGCACGCTGCGGAGGTGCGTTCTCCCCAAGGTAAATAGGATAGGATGACAAAGTATGCGCCTCAGCAGACGTGTTTACACACGCGAACATAATGCAAATATGTAGTCGCTGTCTTTTCCGTAAGATAATACCTAAATGACTTTCAACCCCTGTTTTACTCGGCCGGGCGGCAATGTTTGTCACAAAAATTACAATAACGACTTACCGACGTGTAACTTTATATCGCGACGTTTGTCACCATACACATGCGCGAGACGGGGGCGCGAATGTAAATCAATAAAACTTGTATCGCCGAAAATTGGATGGCGAGACACTGAATTTGCGGTTGTCATTGCGGCGTCCGTAAGCTTTTGCCTGCGCATAAAGATCGATATTTCAATATCTGTACGAACAAATTACGATTGTTGCCATCAGAAATTGTCATCATTCGTCATCGTGGTTATTATTAAGGCTACTATCCAGTTACATAGATATAAATATAGCACGCGCGATGGATGAAATTCATTTATCATTTTTGCAAGTCACCGATGGAAGGCGAAGAGATTAAAGCTGAGAGCGCAATGAGGAAAAAGCGAGAAGGCAAAAGAAAGTGAGAGAGACAGAGAAAGAGAGAGGGGCACGGAGAAAGGAAAGGAAGGGAAAAAAAGATTAAGAGGAAAAGAGAGAGAAAGTAAGGCAGCGACTTTTCACCTTTGATTTATCGCGCTAACTTTTATTTTCCTCAGGAGATATTAAAACCCGTTGTCCTGACCATTTAGCTTCACTGGGCTGATTGATGATTGGACCAGTTAACGTGTCGACCTCTGCCGACGAATCAACTCTTTCATTATGCCCGATTAATATGCGTAGCATACTGAATTCTAGAAAATTCTTTGGTTGCTGACCTGATCAAAGTTTAATTCAATGGCAGTTTGCCGCAACTCTTTGTAAGAAAAATTTGCTTTGCAAGAAAGATCGTCAATAATTATCAAAAAATATTACAGATATTTACGGTGAAAAATGTTCAGCTGCAGATGTAAAGATACTTTTTAATTTAGCACTTTGTCGCAGAAAACTCGTAAATAAAATCTAGTAGAAATATGGAAAAGAAATATATCGTGGTTTCCACCATTTACAAAATTTATATGTATTGATTTAAAACTTCTCTCATCGCTATTGAGCGAGAAGAACTCATTAAAATCTTAAGATGCCTTAATTAGTCTAATAGCATCATCCCTTTTCATTGGTACATCTCTAAACGATCCGTTTCTCCCATTCGCTCATTTGCCTTCCATCCAATTTCTTCTTTCATCGTGCGATGATGAAGCCGCTCAGATATTGTTTAGTGTAAATGTTATTTGCTACGCGAGTAATTGTTAGCGTATCCTAGCATTGTGTGAATTACATACAATTAGAAAACCAACGAATCTATTTGTGAAATGTCTCATATATCAAGGCAATAAATTTAAGATATCAAAGTTGATTCAAGGAAACAAGACACATTAAAAAATTGGAAATTAAATAAAATGACAATGAATGATTTTCAACGAAATATTATTCAAAGCACTGTAAGAACGAATGTCTAGGATTTGAATCATAAAATTTGCAATACATAACGTTATTTTAAAATATAAATTGTATAAGAAAAAACTGAACGTACTTGGAAGACACTTTTTAAGAGCAGTTTCTTTAGTTCATCTTAAAATAATTTTTCTTTGCGAAAATGTCGGGCGTAATCATTGCATCTTCTGATTTCCAATTTTGTATATTTGAACATAATTTAAGTTATATTTTAATAATTATTTGAAACTGATTGAAGAATGTAATTTCGTTATTTATTTTCTTTTCTCAAGATTTCTTTAGAGTTTGTCAAAAGTCTCATATTTTCAATTGTTAATTTATCAAAATTATTAGTTCCTCGATATTTTGAGAAAAGACTCCAAAATTGATCAAAGAATCGCTAATGAACGTTCAATGGTTTCGGACTCCGTATTGTACACTCTTTATCTCGCGTATCGCAGTGCGTAATTAAACTACATGCGGTCTGAATTGTAAATCGTTCCACGGTATGCGTTAGGCGATGGCCACCAATCGTCAATGCTGCCATTATTGCGGTCGGACCGCGATCATTAACTAAATCGACGACAGATCCGTAGGAAATAATTTGCTGTAGGCGTCATCGAATCTCGGCGCGGCACGACAAGCAGGAAATTGCCAGGCTTCGTCGGGTTACGATCGCGTAACCCAATTCCGCGAAACAATGGTAGTTGCGAGCGCCGACCTGCTTTTGTCAGCAGCTGCCGCTACATGTCTGTAATTACTCGCGACGAAATCTCTCACTAACATATCGATCAAAGACGTTCGGCTGTTTGATTCAATTAGCGACTGGAGAAGTAG
>JANQDE010000022.1:110878-204666 GCA_037157785.1 Cephalotes varians
GTCATATTAGCCCTCCGGCCGACATATCTTCGACCTCCGTCGACCCTTGCCCCTGCGCCTTCGTAAACACGAAGTCAAAGCCCTCTTTGATAATTATCGATCTACGGCTCGTCACATTAACGCGTCTTGCAACGCATCGATCCATTAACGCGCCAACCGGGCAAGTCTCAAGGCGGATGTTGCGACGATCCGCACTGATATCCCATGGGATTACCAATGTCTCTGGTTAGAAGAGCAGCTTGGCTTCCTACCAACATGTCGCCGCATGTACCACATGTGATAAAAGAATGCAAGACATGTTGTGTATGTGAGTTTTCTTTTAACAGGTCTCCGAATGACTCCGAGCAATTTCTCCGCGAGATCTTTTCACGATGGGTTTCTACGTTTTGCCGAAGTCTCTCGTTAATAGATCCCGATGAGAAAGGGTTAAGGGATCAGTGGTATAACGTAGTTATAATTCTATCAGGACTGCTTTTGTTCAGGACCATATTTCCAAACGATGATCTCGATAAAGTAGCCAATGGTGTCCGTCGGAAGGCATTTCCTCGCGGAGCGGCCGAACAGGAGGGGCGTGGATGTGCGCGGTTAAGGGTGGTTAAAACAGCTCGTAGATGCCGAGGTGACGAGGGGGACGAGAACAGCGGCAGAGAAATGGAGATAGACAGACAGTGAGAGAGAATAAGAGAAAGACAGACCGAGGAAGGGTGAGAGAGGTAGGGAATTAGTATGCGGCGGCTGTCACGGCGCCATCCCTCGACTGCGGCGCCTTCCTGCACCTTTTGCCCAACCCTGGACCACCCGAGCTAGACCGTTAATTTTCCATCCCGTGACTCCAATCAATCTTACCGCCATCAGCGAGTCTCCCTTATGGCGATACCCCGTGACCCTTTCTCTCTCCTTTAGCTCTCGATATGTTACCCGTCTGCCACCTCGGATTCCAGCCGCTGTCATTTCCGGTTTTCTGATTTCGATGTGCGACTACTAAATACACGCCGTTTGCGCGAAAGATCTGATGCACGTGGTAGCCAAGCGTCCATTCAAATTGCATGTAGTAAAAATCTCGATTTGATAGAGGCTTTGTAAAATTCACTGCCAGCGCTGAAAATCTGTAGTTTACGTGCACTATAGATTTTCAACACTAGCAGTGAATTTTGGAACATAGCCATAATTAGCGTCCAAAAACCTATATAGTTTTCTAACAATTTTCTCATGACATAAGTAAAAAAGAAAAGAAAAAAAGTTTAAAATCGTCTCATTCGTAAAAGGTCATTTACGTTGCAAATAAATTGTATCCTTTTATGATTATTGTTTATCACCATTGGAGTTTCGCGTTATTATAATTATTATAATTATTGCTGATCTGTTTATCTTATAATTTTATTTTTAAATTGGTACCCTTTTAAAAAATATATTAATCCTCGTAAAAACAAGGTATTCATGTGAAAATTTAAATTCCGTTGAGTACAGATATAAAACAAATTCCTAAAGTTCTTAGATTTGTTTTAAGCACAGAACATTTTGTTAAACACTATGTGCATTATCATGTATACATTCTATATTATACTATTCCTTTTTAATTCAGTTTTAAATCATTTTAAATGAAACTTAAGTAATTCGATGGAATTATTTTCGTTATTTCAGCTAAGCAATCGTTCCCCATTCAGAATAACAATTGCGAGAGTTCTCTACTTACGTATCGAGAATTATTATTGTCTGAGTTTCCTATCCATATTGTCTGTTTTCGACACCAGCCTCAGGGTTGATTCTGTCGTGAACGAAGACTCGCGCAACACGTAGCATAATCGACAAGAGCGTAAACCGAACGTTGACTTTAATGAAGTACGTCAGCGAGATGACCGATTTAACTACTAGGTCGCTTTTCCCGACCAGATCTAAGCAGTTAGAGTTTCTTTGCTTACGCTGTTCGAATTTAATAACATTTTCTGATGTCTTATATTGCGAATACAACAAATAACTCTCGTAATAATCTTACAATAAGAAATACAATAAGAATTAACGATAATCTTGTTATAACGATGTGTTAATAAACGTAAATAGACGATCAGAAATCCGTCAGCCGAGGTGTCATTATAATCTCAAAGTTTTCGAAAGACAAGCTCGCGTTACTCGCGGAATACTACTGTCAAAGTGGGTCCATAGAGAAGTTATATATTTTACGGCGGGATGAAATCGCGTTGACGTCTGAGACCCGGCTGCGACAAACCGCAAGGACGGATTTCGGATTCCGACGAATCCACCGAACGAGAACTAACATTGGCTTTCCCTCGAAGGCATCGTCTCCGCGGATTTTATGGAAATATTTTCTCCTCCTTCTCGGGGATTTTCTTTTTAACGCGCGTTCATCTCTCTCTTTCTCTCTCTTTCTCTCTCTCTCTCTCTCTCTCTCTCTCTCTCTCTTTCTCTCTTCCTCTTTCTTCTCTTCTCTCTTAGATCTCCCCCTTTAATCGCATTACCGTACGTAGATATATATATTTCCATTCGTCGAACTGTTCAACGTCGATTCAAGCGGCTCTTTTACCGTCTTGACGTTTCATCTTCCGCTTGCTTATCTTCGCCGTTGCCGATGTTATTAATAATTGGATGCTTGTATCATTAAATGAGCGTGAAAGCAATTTCGCAGCAAATCTCTGATATAACTGAATCGTTTGCGCATTAATTGTATTGTTTTACTTCATTAACACAAACCAAATATGTTGTTGAAACACTTTGTTACACAAGATTGGAATATTAATGAAAAACAATGAAAGTATCGTTGATTAAGTCTTTAGGTTGATATCCTAATTATCCCATTAATAAACGTCTCCTTTTTTTAAACGGAGTTTTAAGATCACTCTGAATATTACACTACTGTATGTTACAAGGAGTGCTCGAATATTATGAAATTAGTGTAGAAACTTTCGGCGAGCAATTTACCCTTCCGTCTCGCAAATCGACTATTATTATTTGTTCCTTCGGTCTCGGCACCGAAAGTCTTCCTAGCTGAATTAACACTCGCGCAAACGCAAAAGGAGACGCGTAAAAGCCCATCGGCATAGAATAGAGAATGAAGTTACAGCGCATTAGTTTGTTTAAAAGACAAGACGCCGGAGGGAAAACGCAGTCGCCCAGCAGAGCGACGTTACTGGCCGTTTGAGGAACGACTTTCGGAATCGACTTTCCTGCCGGAGCGAAGAGAAGTTTGGCAATTTCCTTGAGCTAATCTGCTGGTCGGTCAGCATTGAGATGCTGCGGGGGTTACTATCGCAGAGAGACCGGACGAAGGAGGGGAAAACGAGAGAGGCGTAGCGGCACGACCGGGGTTGATCCATCGACCACGAATGCCGGGCGGTCCCATGAATTATACAAGCGATTCTCTATCGTTCTCATCTGGCGTCTCTTTCTCAGAGATATCCCCCGTGGTGCCAACGAGAAGCACGACGAGAACGAGCAAGTGGGAGCTGAAAATCCTCCTCTCTTTGGTTCGAAGAGACGCAGACGCGTGCCAAAGTGACTGAGCTTATCCGTCGCCGCGACTGTCTTTACGTGACGACTGACCATCCAATAAAGGATGACAATTAAAGCTTGACATGGGCGGCGACACTTTTTCTTTTATTATCCGCGCGTTCGTTGACGACGCGCACGACTGATAAAAGTCGCAGACAGGATAGATTGATGAGTTTCGACCATTTGGAATGGCTTTTATAGGTATTAGCTTGCTTTGCGTGAAAAGCTTCAATAGAACGTAAGTTTCCCGTTTTCTTTGTTATTTGTTTTTCCTTTATTCTGTCTGATTTACTTAACGGTAATATTGCACATCGCATCGAAAATGTATATTTAATAATATCTTATTTGTGAGTATCGTTTATGATAACGTTTATGATAACGTCGAATTAAGATGTGAATTTAATGATTAAAGTAAATTAGCGGCAAATTACTATTTTTTTCGATTATTGAAATTATAAGATTTAAAAATTTGTTGCTATTATTATCGAAAACGAGATCTCTTCAGTAATTCAAAGTATAATAAAATTAATGATGCAGAATGTTACAACAAATTTCTTTCGTCTATGAATCAAACATGATATCTTATTACATCAGAGAATAAATTCTAATAATAAATTATATTTAACAAAGCTGAGATTTAAGTGTTAAATTTTTAAATGCAATACACATTATCAAATGCAAAGTATCAAGTTTTAACATTTTAAAATCATAGAAATTGATCGCTAAATTTTGCATCGTATAATAGCAAATTAGCAATATTTCGATCGCAAAAAAGCATATATTGATTAATCTTTCTTCTTTAAAAAATTTTAATGGAAGAATTATATGTGTGTACGCATTGAATTTTTTATATTGTAAAGAATAATAAACGTATAAACAATGTAGATATCAGGTACAATGATGGCTTAACAAAAAGAAAGCTATACGCAAAACAACGTAAATATATATCGATACATTCAAGGCATTTGTTATTTCCCGAAGATATTCCCCGCTGATTTTTCCGCTGACCTATTTTCACGGCGGTTTTGCAGAACGGTAAATCCGGAACGGTCTCTCATAAAAAGTACTTGTCGCCCGCTCTCACGCTTATACATACGCAAATATGTGTGCACGCATATTGTCCGCGTGTACGGCGAGAGAACGAGACATTTAACGAATTTACCTTTCGGAAAGTAACGAAGCAGTGTCCGCTACTCCGCAATTAATTCAACCGTGCGGCCATTAAAAATACGCCACGCAAAATTTGCACAGTAAAGAGACAAAAATGTGTCGGGAAACGGCAACTCTTTCCGCCGCGCCGGCATCGAGGCATGAAGTTAATTACCCCCTTCGTCGCCGCTCTAAGATTTTCTCACTTTCGGAAATATGCCACAAAGCTTGCTATGAATATTCATGATCACTCCGAGAATGTGGAAAACCGTTCGACACTAACAGATTTCGTGATTTAGTTTTACGAGCGAAAGTTCATCTCGCGAAACGCTAGTCTCCGCTATTGTGTGAGCGGCAATTTGTATCTATAGAGCTCGAAAGGTACGCGCGAGACTATCTTTTTTTTTTACTCCACAATCAGAGCGAAGCACATGTAACGAATTTGTGTAACAAGGTCGCCGTCCATAATTATTTCGCATATATGGAGAAATACGCCCATTAAAAATAGACCCTCAATTTCCAGAGCACACAGCGATGAGAATGTGCCGTGCTGCAGCAACGGCGCACATTATTCCCAATTATGCAATATTAGTGCGATATGATAACGTGAAATTATTTTTCTGTCGTAATCTCTTGTGCAAATGAAGTCATTTAGGTTAATATATATCACATCGTTACACGTGCGAAACATTTCTTTCGTAATCATTATCTCTGCATTTCAGAATACAAGTTATTTTTAATCGCGTATCTCGTTATCGCGTTTCGAAATACAATTTATATTATCGGCTTTGAAAAATTTTGACAATCCTACAAACTCTGCAAAATAATAGATTATGTTATATTTAGTAAACGCGTTCTTCTATATAAGATAATAGAGAAAAGAAATGCATGCACATATCAGTGTTGACAGAAAGAATATCGGCAAAGTTACGGTACTACAGTGTCGACGTAGTTTCGTACCTCAGGTATAGTAAACGGCGGGGTGGAGGGGGGGGGGGTGTAAGATTGCTCGTCCATTGCATCATAAATAATTTATTGAATCGGGGGTTACTAAGAATCGCGACTCAACGAGGAGGACAAAAGTTTCGAAGCGACCCCGAGGCTCTCCACGTTAAAGTTTCGGCCGTGCGGTACGAACTCATGCCCCGAAGGTAGACAGCGGGTCTCCATACAACCCGGTACAAAATTTTTACGCTTCCGCGCGCTGACGAAGTTATAGAAAGATGTGCCATCGGTCCCGTTTTGTGTCTGCCGAGTTTGCGGAAGTCTGATCAATTCATAATTAAAGCGGCCAAGGTAATAGAGAACTTCGCGATATCGCTGTCCAAAAAGTGCGGAGCAAACAGTTATGTTCGCTCGCCTCTCGATATGAAGAATTCAACAGTGAATTCTTCGACGTGAAATCTCACGCGATTTCTATTGTAAATTATACTGCAAAACTCATTCCGTAAAAGAAAAAAATTGCAGTTTTAAACTCATGAATTTATAGTTCACCTACACAGGATTTTGCGTTACTATCATCCGTCATTATAAATTATGAATCGATAAAAAAATAGTCAAAATTGCAGCAATTGTTCAAAAATTGTTTTGTTCAAAAATAACACGTTTCTTTCTTGCTTCATCTTTTTTATAGATTTGTTATTTATAATAAAAATTTATAAGTGAGTATAATAGCCGTGTGTCTCGCTAAAAACTTCCAAAAGCGTTGAATTGCAATAATATTGTAGCAACTGACAATTATAGAACAGTTACGTTTTCTAATTCATGATATTCCAAAATTATTTTAGAAATAAAAATACCACTACCTGAAAATCTAGAAATGAATATTTCTTCGGAGCACATCTCGGATAAGTTAAGAATATAACTTCGTAGAGATACTATCTGCGTGAATATCAGCGAGAAAATGCTTGCCGGCAACAAAATCTAAACGAGATTTTTGGTAAGATTCGTTCCTCCGTGCAACCCCATCGGCAAAATTGCTAAGTGCCGTCAGTAGTGTCCGAAATGCATGTGCAGAAAGAGTTTCACAACAAATTTATCAAAGTCATGCTGGGCCACGACTTCGTTTGCATCTTATGCTGAAGAATTCGTTAGTGAAATTCTCAAATCCAAATGAAAAGCTCGTAGAACTTTACGAGCCACGCGACCGCGAAAGTTTTCAAAGTCCGACTCAGTATGAATTTGCAGAAGGAATTTGAGTACAACGAGAAGTTTTCCGTTTGTAAGAATTTCATCAAGAGCCTGTTAAGCGTTAAGAGATTTTTATCGTCGTGAGTCGCATATAATTGTCTTTTTACGATTTCGAGATGTAAAAAAATGCAATTTTGGGAATGTAAAATTCATCAATCACTGAAGAATACTTCAAAAAATGTGATGATAAAATCGATTTATATATATATATATACAATGATTAATAAATTTAATTGGTTTTTAATAGAAACACAAATCAAATCATTATGACAAAGTGATGAATATGGTTCTAACATATTTTAGCGATAGATTCAGTAATCTTTGTGAACTCATATAAAGAGAAAAATTTATTATTGAATATATATCATAAAATCGATAAAAAGCGATAATTCTGTCAAATCAACTGTCTAAAAAAATATTGTGGAGTTATGTTATCTGTTTAAGTATTACATTATTTATATTAATTTAGTGTTACACATTTTTCCTGACAAACCCATGTAAAAGGATAATATCCCATGCATAAGCAAACATGTCCGAATTAAGGGGAGTGAAAAATGACATTATGGACGCCGACAAAGCAGTCGCGTAACGGCCGTTTATTAAATCCGCGTCTTAGCAGCGACACAGAGCGGTTGAACCGGCGCTCAGTGGATGCAGCAGGGGTGGACGTTGCATTATGTATACGACGCTCGGGCTGAGGAAATCACAAGAGGGAGTGGGTGGTAGAGGGAGACGAAGGAGGAGATGAGGAGCCGAATGAATACGATATTGTTACTATCCGAGCGAACGCCGTAAGTCTTGCCCCGTTCTACCCGTCACTCTTTGCACGTTAAGCCCACGCTTCAACGCCGCTACAAATAGCATGGTTTGAATCGACCGCGGAATAAATTAGCCAGGAAATTCGAGCTTTTTCGAGTGGGATAGGGAGGAGGAAAACGGGTCTCTGTCGCGAAAGAAAAAAAAAAGGACTCAAGATGGTAAAGACGAGGTAAGATACGGGCACGAAATGCGCTCGAATATCAAGAAACAGGGGTACTTTGCCCCTTAGGCGGTCCTTAATAATAAATTCATATCTCGATCCCTTGTCTGTTTCCCCTATTCTTTACTGCCGCTGTAGACGAGTTCCGCAACCGAGGAATCGTCTTCGCTTCGCGGGACGACTTACCCCGCGGAATAAGGTATCCTTCCTCCCTTCCCTCCTGCTCGTTTCCTTCAGTCAGTCTACAAATCTCTTTTTTTATGCCGCTTAATAAAACTCGTCTGACATATCTCTAACTGCCGCCACTTAATTTCGAGCTGGCCCGACCTTTTAACGGGCTCCGTTACTTCTGCCGGTTGTTACTGACTGTACTGAAGTAGGTTTGTTTGCTTCTCTCCCCTGGACCGTCGTGTACTTTCGCCAAGCCTTCGCGGGACCTTTTCGAAGTTATTTCTCTGCTTCCTCTTTGGAGAAGCTCCGAGAAATTCGAATTCCTTTCTGATTTGACTTTTTCTTCGTATTCTCATTCTCCCTCTAGACGGAACAATGGAACGGTCACAGTCGATTCCAAATCGACGATTTTAAATAAACGAAAAAAGAGCGCACTCCTTTCTTTTATTATTTATTTCTCCGCACAAGTTAATTTTCATTAAAAGAGCTTAATTTATAAAATTTCAAGATATGTCAATTTATTAAAGATTGTAAGATTTTATTAAATATTTAAGATTTTATATTTAATATTTTATTAAATATTATAAGATCATATTATAACGATAATAATTATTTATTATTTATTTCTTTCGCCTCAATTCCATCACAACGAGTTAATATACATCGACATAAAAGCAAAGAATACATATCATAAAAATCGCTGTGCATACAAGCAATATCGTAAATGTAAGTTAATATTTCTGACTTTAAACGTTTGCAATAACAATTAAGCGTTTTAAAACAGAATATATAACGATGCTCATATACAACTTCGCAGCGCATTTGATTGCGAGGCATGACTCTTAGCGGTTAATCTCGCATCCCTTTCGAGGATACCAATAATTCAGCATTAGCGCCACACTAATAGACCAACGAGTCATTCGGTTGGAATATAGGATTCCGTCGTGAAAATGCTTTTCTCAATAATTTACCATCGTGATATATCGCAGTTAATTTTATTGCGAAGAAAAAAAGAAAATTTTTTCTTCTAAAAAAAAAGTTTATCCGCAAGGCTAAAAAGAGGTGCTTTCGAAAAATTTTAATTTTGTCTGCGCCACAATGAGGATAGTATGCACGGCACGTGCGAATTTTGCAACTATCCAGTTTCGCACAGCTATGCTTAAAAGTAATATTAATTTTAGTCGATTTTAATGTAAAGAGACCATTTTAATTAAAAGAGGGATATTTTTAAGTATGTAATCAATTGAGAAATATTATATTACACAATATGTCTAGAAAACATATGATATTTTGCAAGTTTTTGTTTTGGAAAATATTTCTCGCGTAATTCTTTTTATGTAAATAATCTAGATATTGAAAAAAATTTCTAGTTGGTTAAATATTTACGCACAGAAGTTCATAACAGTAAAAATTGACGGCAAGATGAAAAATCCCTCCTATATCGAACAATCGTTTTCACCATATGTTTTTTATCGAACCAGAAAGGTTTACATTTCACCACCTTCTCTCTTATCGGTAGTCTTTTATGCTAAATGTCCGCTTCATTTGAATATCACTAATGCGAAAAACCGATCCATACTAATGGAGTGATCTCCCCGCATTCGTTTTCGTAAGCGACGACGATTCTATTTGCTCTCTACATGTCCCGATTCATATTCTTTTTCATGAGATACCTACGCGCGTACTTTGTCTCCATATTTCATCCATATCTCCAGTTTTATCATAGCTGTAAGCCGCAGATGAAATCCTTGATTGTATGCATTTTATTCCCTTGCCTCGCGCACGACGAAGATAACGCACGCGAGGACTAACGAATCGAAAAGAAAAATTGAAAAAAAAACAGAAACGCGCCTCACATTAAAAATGTAGGAATATCGAGACCCAGTCAAGAGTAAAGCTTAAGCAGTAGTATATAAAACGTACATAGAACTGCTTTTTGTATTTACACAACCGCGTTAAACTGTAGCCAACTAATGTTGCGATTTAATTCAAGGAAAGTGCCACTGCGAATCGCGATCTGTTGGCAAATATTAGGCAGAGGTAATTAACGTGGGTATATTTGTCTAGCAGGAAGATCGCGTGACGCGCGCGCGTTCGTCGCGGAGTTTAACCGTGTCAAACCGTACGCCGAACGCGCGTTACTCGAAGAAACCACGGTATCCGTCAACCGGTGTGCCGTGGAAATTACGTAGTTCGTTGAGAACCGACCGTCTTCGTCGACTTCGTAAACAACTGGGGAATGACGGCACGACATAAACGCGCCAAACAGCTCGCGACGAACCGTCATTACCTTAGTAAACGGTACTGAGAGGATGGCTCGGGGCGCATGCAGGCAAAACGAGACACTTACTGTACAGACGAATCGTCCCGTCGGTTTCTCCACGTGGATTCTTAGCGATGCACTTGTAGCTACCGTAATCTTCTCTCTGAAAGTAAACCGGCGCAAGAAAATTAAAAATGCATAGAAATTTTAATGGAGTTAATCGTAATAAAATATTCCTTATTAATTATCAAACTTAAATTTTAAAATCGAACCGCTTTAATTCTCCATATGTTCCATAATTTTGTTAATTACATTTATTTTTTTATAATTAATAAAAAAAAGAATTATACAAAGCACTTTTTTAATATTAATAAATGTTATTAAATCACGTCTCCTAAAATGTTAACATCGCTATTATTGAATAATGATAAATTATTGTGGTATCTATATAGCCATATATAACATTCATTGTATATAGTGCCATATATTATGCATTTTTATTTTATACAGATACTCTAGACGAGTGCTTTATTACGCTCGTCTGTCGTGCCCATCGCCAGTGTGCAACGATCATGATTTACGATATGGTGCTATTACCCAATCGTGAATTTTAACGCGATGTACATGATTAAGCCACGCGCTTTTTTAACAGCAATTACTACTACAGTTTCACTGCGATTATCGGGCAATTCTAATTCATTAAATATGCAGAAAAATTTACACCGTTCAATTTTCGTGTAATATATTGAAAGTGCTAAAGGTATTTTTATACTGTTTGTATAAAAATTAGTGATAAATTCTTATTCAATAAAAAAAATTTGTTTCCCTTTTTTTTCGTGAATCGTTTCTACATCTCGATTGCAAATACGAGGAATTCTTGAATAGACTAGATTCGAAAACCAAATTGTTGATCATCGACAAGATGCATGTCTTCACTTACCTGTATATCGTTTATCGTGAGCGTCATGTGCGTCTTATAGGATGGCTTGTCGGGTAACGACACAGTCTTGTATTTACTGCTCTCGTGAATCATTAGGCCGTCCTCCCTCGCCCAGTAATTCAAAGAAGTCGGATGAGCCTCGGTATAACATTCCAGAATAACGGAGTAACCGAGGGGCGCGCCGACCAATTGGTGCGGTATCCAGAGCATAGGGGGGACTGCAACAGCAGAAGTGATTGATTGGCTCATAAATGTTCCAATTACTAACAATACACGATGGGCCTACGATCGATATCCCTTCCACGCATCTATAAATCTCGCTCGCCCGGCTCGGTTGCATGCGCGCTGCGAGCCGATGCGAAGGGATGACTCGAGATGATCGCGAATTTTTTCGAGAGATCAGTTTTTGGAATGTAATTGAATGAATTATATTTCTCAGAATATATAAGTCAGACTCAGCTTTGTCAGTCTCGCGTCGAAGCGAGTCTCATTGTCAAGGAAAGTACAAGAAAAACGTTCAATTATATTAAATTTTAATGGCATTATTACTTAAATATTGGTATTGTAAATATTGGTAATTGTATGATAGGAAAGGCCAATAAAGAAAACAAAACGTTGTGGTACGTGGCCTTAACTATCAGTCCGCTAACGATCTGTTCGATCATACGAGAAAATTCGATCATACCACAACGCATATGTTGTTGGAAAAATATTTGTGTTAAAATGTTTCATCTTTGAGACTATTATCTCTTCGATCATTATGGAAGCGAAATGAATAAAGAATTATTACAAAAACAATTATACATAATATATATCGATATAAACGCACCAACATTTCTTTCTGGTTTTTATCTTTTTTTTTCCTACAAAAATTTTACATATATCGAAGAACCTTTTCCCAATTACTAAAAATGCAAAGTTTTGTTCTCACGCCTATTTTTTTTACGTATAAAAAATTTTTTATTTTTTTAATTACATTTGTGAGAAACATTGAAAACTTATCTTAATAAATTGAACTTAAATTATAAAAAATAATTTAATTATTAATAAATATGTAAAATAATTACTAAAAGAAAATGACATATATATTAAATGATAATTTGATGGTACATGCGTATTTGGTGATACATACAAAAAATATTAAAATATGGAAATTATTTTTTATAATTTAAGTTTATAATAGTTTATATTAAATTTTATATTAGTTTATATTAAATTAAACTTACTAAGATAAGTTTTCAATGTTTCTCACAAATGTAATTAAAAAAATAAAAATTTTTTTATACGTAAAAAAAATAGGCGTGAGAACAAAACTTTGCATTTTTAGTGAATTGAGAGAGAGGCATTTTTTAAAGTTTTATATAAACACAACATGGAAAAGGCTGGGCTTAATTTTTGTGCTATATGCCGTGAATCCTAAATGCATATCACGCGGCTCTTTAATAAAAAAGTAATCCCATTTCGATGAACAGCCCCTGCCGTTGTTGTCGACGCTGGTAATAACATTTTCTCGAGGTAAGAGCGCTTCAATTTAACTTAAACCTTCTAAGAATATACCTAACCCATCTTTTCTTGCAAAGTGTCGCAATGTTCGCGAGAAAAATATCACGCAAAACAAGCCGGATACAAATGGATGGTGGTTGCACAAGTGGTAAAAATATAAACAGGAGCAGACGACTACGTTTACTTCTCGACCGCTTTTGTTGAAACGCCCGGAGAAGAGATCAATAAGGTGGAAGGTGTCGATTTGAAATCGTGCGTGAAAAATCTGAGTTGACGCGTATGATAAGAAGATGTTCAAAATCACGTAAATGATTTCAGTAAGATTTAAATAATATCGATTATTCGTTGAACGATCAGGGACGGAGAAGCTAACTTCACGAATTCCACAGAGAATTAAATATTCTCTTTTCTCATGCCAAAAATAGTGCAAACTTTATTTTATAAATCAAAAAATTTTGCATATGACGAATAGGTATATTTTGCAATTAAGCTCAACTTTCGAAATTACATAGTTTAAGTATTCTTGATTTAAAATCTCTATTTTTCCTTGTATATACACATTTATCTCTTGAACAATTTTTCGGAATAAGATTGATCTCACAATCTTTTTCTTTGAATTCAATAATTTTCTGTAATTTGCTACACAACGCGCAAATCTTCCTGTAAATTTTTTAACAATTAAGTTTAATTATTCAATAAAATCAAACCAATTGAGAGAAACTGCTTCAAAAATATATCTTACGGTAAAGAGAAAGTACCGTTTTTTTAAGAGAGTTTCTCTAGAAAAGGGAGAAAAACACAAGGTTTGTCGGCTCCTAGATACCGGAACGATCGAGTTTGCTCTCGTTTCATCTGGGATCTCCTTTAAGCAAGAGCTTCGGTAAACGGCGACTCGATTAAATGCGATTGTCCTTCGAGTCCTCTAGAAAATGACCACATGAGAGTCGGACCAATCCGTTTTCCAACGACTGTTTTTCGACTCTTTCATTCACTCACAGCTCTTCCGAATTTTCATTCCCTTGAACGTTTATTAATTTTGTGCTTATAGAACATTATTCTCTTTCGTCGTTTATTATACAAGGTATCCTATATATTGGTGAGCTCAAACTGCAAATCTATTCAAATGTGTGATGACACAATCTCGTTTCGCATCTCAAATTATTTGGAATTAAACAATTTTGGAAAGTCTTGAAAATCTTAAAATATTTCTTGGAATAATATAAAGTCTTGAATGTGTCGAAAGTCTTAAAAATCTCTTATTTTGAGAAATATATTTTTTCTTTTGTAATACTATACGTTATTATTTCAATCCTTCTATTCATTATATTTTGTACGTAAAACATTAGAAATATACCTTTTTATAAAAAATTAACATTGTAAACAAAAGTAATTGAAAAGATTTTGATGATCCATGATTTTTCACATTTCTTATAATGCAGGAATCAAACTGCAAAAAAAAAAGGAAAAACCTATTCTGTCAGTTTTCCGCACAAAAACTTAAATTTCTCATAAAAAACGTAAAACAATGTAAATTAATATATTACATAAGATCGAGAGTACTTACGATTGTAATCTATTATAACGTGTTATGAAAATAATGCCTACCTAAAATAAATATCATTAAATGTACCTAACATCAGACGCTCCTGCCAAGCACGCTTGCACGGATTCTCCGTTCGTTCCCTGTAAAGCGAGCCCCGCTAGCCGTCTCGCCAGAGGGAGGAGAGGTTCTTTTTGCCACGTAATACAGGACCGTGAATTACTACGGATTTCAAGGGAGGGATCACTCTCGTGTCTCCTTCTACCCTTTTTCCCTTCTTTCCCTCTGCTCTCGCTTCGCAACGAGCGCGAGGCGACAGGGGAGGCCTGTCTTCGGATAACGCAAAGGATATCCGACACCTTCTTAAAATGCAAAACATTCCGTCTGAGGGTGAGAAGGGACGGGACCGACCTAGGTTGTCTGTAATGCTTCGGATCCTTATTGCGCAGACAAGCTCGGGCTTTGCTGATACGAAAGCCTCCGACCGGAGCCGATCGTTGGACATCCTAGTTTTTTTTTCTCAAATTGTTTTCTGCGCGCGATCAAATTCGATCGATGGAAGCGGAGTGCTCTCAGCGTAAGACACTTCTTCACATGCACTGAGAGCTTTACATAATTAATTGTGAGAGATGTATCACTTTTTTAAAATGTTTTTTTTATCTTCTTTTACATTCGTATTGATTGATTTAAAAATAAACTCCTTAATCGGAATATGACGACGACCCATTTCTTGAAGTGCGTTACTACAAAATTTCCATTCTTCAATATTTCGCTATTTTTTAATCTGTAGTCTGAAGAAACATTCCACTTTATCGGAATTTTAATTAACGGCGTAGAAACAGCAGCAAATACGTAATTACATTCGTAAATTAAAATTATTGCGTTGTTACTAAAATAAAGGAGCTACTGCTCGATGCCGCCAAGAGGAAATGAAGAATCATAATTCTCGCAGAATTTTATTTTTATTTCATCAACCATGTAACAATGTGTGCCTCAGGCGGGAAATTTTTACAGATAATAGATGTTTTACCGAGCAAAGCGATCCGCGGTGAACGATGAAGGGTTTAAACATTAGCACGGGCCACTGCGAAATGTAAACGACGTTCGAGTTAGATTGCGGAGAACAATGTGTGGAACGACCCGCAAGGTAGATGAAAGCTAATTCAGGTGGAAGTTAAACAGAGGTAAAGGTACGTCCTTTAGGTAGGGCAGACAGGCTAGGTCGGGACGAGTTAGGTTACAAGAGTTCGGCCTTACATTCATCGCGCAAGAGGCCTTGAAGCCTCATGGATCGGTATGCCTTTTAATAAAGAGTGGCTGGACGCGTTGGCCTACTCATGCAGTATGCAGCGCATAAAATTTTGCCTCGATGTTTCCAGTCGAACCGTTACGCGCTGTTTTCCCGTCAAAATATCCGCGCGAGGGAAGAAAAGGAAAACGAAAATAGATACGCGTACGCTTATCAGTTATGAAAAATTTTCTCTAACCTTATGAAAATTTGTATTCAAGGAAAATAATTACGGATTTTAAAACTTCCCTTATTTCCCGTTATTTTTAATATGTTTCACGATTGTAACTTCGTGACAGGAAGAAAGGCAAAAAGACATTACTATTTTTCAGCTTTCAACAATAATTTTCTCAAAAAGACAATGAAAATTTATTCTATCTCATGTAAAATAGTTATATTTTCTTAGAGATATTATCGGATATGGTCCTGTATTTAGAATATATGTGATATGTGAAAGATTTGAGATCAATCCTCTCGAGCTAAAAAACAATCTATAAAAATCTGTAAAATATCACCGAATAATATTACTTAAAATTTAAAATGACAAACGACTGAAAACTGTTTATTATCAACTGCCACTTCTCATTTACTTTTTCGTTTTTCTTCTTCCTTTTTTCACGTCAGAATTTTTAGTAATTTAATTTTGAAGTCCGTTGATACTTTCTGTGCGCGTTAAAAGCTTAAGAAGACGCACAACTCTAGTCAAAATAAAATTAAAAATACTACGCGGAATGTTGTAGAGACACATTCAAAACAATCTTGAAATTATGGATCGTAGGATTATTTGCTCGATTATCTGGCCAGAATACAATGTGCATAACGTCTAACGAGAGAGAACCTGCGAGCCACGATAAGCAAGCAGCTGTTTCACAAGCGCGATAAGAACATTATCGTTGACCTTGCCCTTCCTTAATGCTTCCGCATCGTCAATCTTGAGGCTCTCCTGACCTCGTTCTATATCGTGTGAAACAACAGCGGTTTCCTTTAAGCTGTAACCGCTTTTAATCGTTTCCTATATAATTATTCGTTTTAATTCGCAAATATTTTTTATTATCGTAGACACTTTTATAATTTAAATTTCGAATCAGAAAAAAGTGTATCACCTAGTTATTAATCTAAATTCTAATTTTTCATTATCTCTTGCATACAACTAATTATATATACGGATTCCCGTATTCATTTATCATTGTACTATGTAGAATATCTTTAATTTCATTTAAGTAAAAAAGACGTTAATAATCTCAACGAATCCATTTTCAACTATTTTTGATGTCTAATGAACAATTCAATTTTAGAAACTTCCGTTTGCTAATGAGACCTAATGAATTAACTGGATTAATAATCATTGTTACTGAACATTATAAATAACTTGTCTTCTTCATGTTTTAAGCTGTTTGGAGTTAGTATGAATTTCATCGTTAGAGCGCTGGCCGCCGAGATAGAAGGATGGCAAAAAATTAGCGTGGAAAAAGAGAGTTGCATCCGAAAGTACGCAGGCAACTTTTATCGAAACTTGATCTACCTGAGAAAGATTCTTCAACCTACTTTTTTATAAATTATTTAACGCTACATTAGTCCCTTTCGGCGACCCTTAAAAGATCGTTTAACCAGCCTAACTGACGTCCGGCAGTCAGTGGGATTAGATTTACGGTGCATAGGGTCAACTGCATTAACCATCACCAACGAGACTTGCGAAGAAGAGAGATGAACAGACAGAAAGAGAAAGAGAGAGAAAAAGAGAGAGAGTGCGTCGAAAGCGCTATCAGCCGAAACACATTTTCCACGTGCGACTGCCCGCCATTTTTCACGGTTCGTTTCACACGAAATCGATTTATCACGGCAAGCGCGCTGCCCTGTACTGTCGGTTTTCATACTGGCGGTTTTGTAGCGTTTTCTACTTTATTGGCCCTGCCTTTAATCCAGCTGATGGCTTCCCTTCCTTCTAGATTGTGCGAATTATTCAGGTGTGATTTCAAATCGTCCACTATCGCGATGCTGCCCAAGAAACCAATCGTCGCAAGATTGCTATCGCCAACAGGCCTCGTTTGACTATTATCGTCGAATGTAACAATATCTAATTCCGCATGATATTCATATCTTAAAAGAAAATCAGAATCTAAAGAAATGATCGATTAATGACAGTTCGATTGTGTAAAGATTATTCATTACAGGATTGAATAAAATCGGATGCAATGATTGTTTGCATTTAGATTCGAGCATTTAGACTATGCACCCCGACACGCAATGAGTTGTGATCCCCGTTTTAGAGAGCGAGAATTCAGTAAGCGCTAATACACGGACTTAAGACCAGGACTTAATCGTCTCTCAGGACGCTTGCTGGAAGATAGCTGGCAGTTCGATTTACGGTAATTCGACTGGTATTCGGCACCAGTGTCCTAGGTCTCTCAGATGTCAAACGGTCGCCTGAATGAGGATCGAAAACGCGGCGGCGAAGATGGGGTAGAGAGCGAAAAGCAGTCGGGACATGGGACAAGACGGGTGGTGGAATGGTTCTCCGATTTAGCTCAGAGTGTCTTCACCTTTAACGAGGAGAAGCCGCAGAAAGGGTTCGCATAGCTCAGAATCAGCTCGCCGGTTTACTCCACTTAACATCGACATAACGGTGTTAATTACAAGCGAAAAGTGTTGCTTTGTGTAACGTATCTTTTGAAATTACATTTTGCGTCAACATTAATTTATATCGATAAGTTCCATTAATTTTATTAATGAAATATTAAAGGATATTAAAGTGAACAAAATAAAGTAGTAGGCATTTACAGTAATAGACTATTAATATATTTTATGTTTATTTAATAATCTTTCTGAAGCATGTGTTATGTTGTGTTGTGTGTGTGTGTGTGTGTGTGTGTGTTTTAATTACGTTTTTAAGTTATACTTTTAAAAATTATTTTACTTAAAAAAAAAATTATTATTATAGAACATTAAACCCTAGATACGCATATATTTCTTTTTATAATATTCCTTTTTTTGATAGTTCCTTTTTATCAACAGTTTTGTAAAAGCGACATTAATTTCTGTATGTATCAAGTGTAAAACTTTTAGGAAAACGTTTGTTTCAAGATTGCTAACATAATTACATGAATTGTTGAAATATCGCTATATGCATATCTATTTTAAGCATATGTAGGTGCACTGCTATGATTTTCATCGCGGAAACCAAGGCTTTCGCAAACTTACTTAACAGTATCATGAAACTTGACTGGTACAAACTATCGCCGTAACGACAACTGGCAGCAACATTACGCCACCATTTACTATCCGCATATACTCCACCCGTTCAATCCGTATCAATCATTTACAAGCGGAGCATAACAATTATATTGATAATATTTCTATATATAAAAATTCGAATTTGTGTACATACTTAACATTGTGCATAAAACGTCATTGTATAACGTGTCGTTAAGAAAACAATGAATACATAAAATAAAGAGAAAAAGGACTTGTCATATACTTTTATTTCAGATAAATATAAATATTATTTGAAAGTGTTCTCTTCCTATTTATTTTTCTTGCTTGTACATTTTTTTAAGTTAACTTTATATTTTAACTTTTTATTTCGAGATCCCATTTTTTTAAGACAAGCATCTTTTTAAAAATTCTTATTTCATAAATCGATATAGTAAACTTGGTTGCATATCTGTTATTAAACAAGAAAATGCCGAACGACTTTTCTTCTCAAAAGCTGTCAAAAATATTTACATTAAAACCGATCTCTGTAGCCTCTTTCCATCCAATTTCGTTTAAATTTGGCGAGCGTGTGGCCTCGAGACGACCAAGGATCAAAGGACACTTTGCGCGCTAGCATCAGTTTTGCTTAGCAAACGAAAAGGCGCTCGCCTGCATTTCCATAACATATCCATGATAAAATAATGGCAAATTGTTGTAGAAAGTAATATCAATTAAAGAAAATTTTTCATCAGTAATGTAGAAAAAAATCATAACACAGCAGAAAAAAAAGATAGAAATGAAAGATAAATAACCAGCAAAATGATATCTAAGATAAAGAGTAAAATTTGTCGGATCTGAAAAAAATAGAGAAAAAGTGAAAACAAAACTATTATAGTCAAAATATCATTTGTTTTTTCAATAATTGATAGCATCTATTTGTATATCTCTATGTACTTTGAATAAAGTAAATATTTTTCAGTACCATGTCCGTTAGATATGAATTTTTACGGAATTCTGACTCGCGTGTGACGAGATAAGCTAGACAAATACACGAATAAAAGTAAAGAAGTATATGATACAAGTCTCTCATGAGCGGTAATATAGCATGTGTAAAAAATAAAAAAACAAGAACAAATGACAAAAAAATTGCGGAGAGAAAAATAAGTGATGAGAGATCCAAAAAATACTATTGAAATATACGAAGGACAAACAATCGTTTTATGTAAATGTAGACAGTCAATTAGTACATCAATATATCTTTCGGAAATGAAAGAAGTGCGGAAAGTGCAAAACAACGATGCAGATTTTATGACAGAAAAATCGTTCAATCTATTTTTGAAGCGATGGAAAGAGAACGAAAAACCGAAATACAGATCGAGAGAAATTTAGATAAAAGATATGGAACAAAAAAGAGAATATTTTATAGATTTCATCTTGTTGCAATATTCATATCAAAAAGCAAAAAATCGAAATTTATTATTTGTAATTCTAATTATAATGTTTTCTTCAAATAAATGCGGCTTAATTGTTTAACGAAGACGATTTCCTTACTTAGAAAATAATCAATTATTTAAGTAACTCCCAATAAGATTCCATATTCTATACTTATAGAAATTTCAGTCCTAATTTAATACTTGAAGTTTATAATGAAGATTCGAGCAACTCGGAAAGTAATTTTGCAATATGAACGAACTTATTTCCTACTTTTCTGGATATATTTGTCTATCTTCATTAATCACTACAAAATATACAAATATATACAAAAATGCGTGTGAAATAGTCACGGAAAAAAAGAATAAATAAAATCATAAACACATGTACAATAAATAATACTGCTTTATTTCGAAGTATGACATAAAATATTTAGAAAAAATTTATTTATATTGTAATTGTAATATGAGAGATAAATCTTAAAGTCATATAATTTTCTAAAATGTCGACTCCTTTACACAGAAAACGTAAAGTCATGTCATTTTAATCAGAGTAATTAAATGATCGGTAATCGTAAAAGAAAACAACAATAGGATAGCTTCTCCTCTTTGCGCGCGTGTCTCTGGATTACTATATATTTTTCAACAGGGAACGCTTCTACGTAATAAATAGCACCGTTTGCCCGCAGCTTGGAGCTACTTAAGGCACTGTTTCTCACTGTCATAGGTAATGTAACAGATTAATGTCCCATTTTTCGAGGCTCGGTATCTCTGCCCATGCCGCATACTAATGCGCGCAGCAAGGATACGCAAGGCGAAAACCACTCCGGTGGCGTCTCTGTTATTTTTAGTATGATTAACGTAAAGTCAGCTCGCGATAAAGCCGCGATCTCCGCCGCGTTCTGTTCGCATTTAAAATGGGGATCTGGCCGCGCTAGACAGAGAGACAGATAGAATGAGAGAGAGAGAGAGAGAAAGCGCGTTCGAGCGTGGACGATAAGTGAAGTAAAATGGATGCATAAAACGTGAACACTTTATGGCTTGTTTATGGCAATCTCCGTTGATTTCTAACAAATTGCGCGGTAAGTAAAATCGTGCATGGAGACCAAAAGTTTTTCACGTCGACGCAACGAACTTGGCAGTCATAGGGTAGTCAGGTTTAATTCATCCTCACCGATTTACTCTTCTCGCACTTTATCGATAAGGTGCCTCGATTAACTGGTTAACCGCGTGTTTGAAGTAAGGAAACTGCGAGTTAACCGATAATTAAAGGCCGAGATGAAATTACGAAGTTCGTTCTTGCTTGATCTTAATCGTGACCATACAAAACGACTAAAAATCAGAATGTAAAGTTAATATAACATTGCAAGATACAATGGTACACGCTCATATCGTAGGAAAAACGTATTATTTATTTTAAATAATCTCGCAACTATTTAATAATGACACAGCCAGGCGGCGCTTGTCGAAAATGTCAATACTTGGAAATGCATTGGAAGTACAGAGCAAGCAATTTTTTCCTCAAGAATAGATTGAGAGTTGATTAAATAGTTGGTAAAAGACCAAAAAATAAAAAATAAAAAAAGTAAAAAGAAATCGAATTAAGAGAGTCAACTGGTGAAAACTCATTTAGAACCTCTAATTATCTCGACTAAGGGAAAGAGTTTGATTTACGCCAGTCATATCGCGTGAAATGTCACTGATGAAGCGCATGCATTTCGCTGAAGCACCGCCAATTCCACGAGAACTCGCACTACATGGCTGTACTGTCGCGCCGGTTTACGTATGCGTGCAAACTTTCATTCAGGAAATTGAGAGATAGACATCTGTCGACGGCGACCATTGTATCTCGCCGATGGGATTCGGGCCTTAAAACGCCCCACGAATTAAACAGTGTTCCTGATCCTTCCCGACTCGCGCACCAGATAAATCCTTGTCTTCCATCATGCACGGTTGTATCGTGCCAATCGATCGGATTAACGTCACTATATCCATTAGACTCTTCGTTTTGTGCAACAAAATTATAATTTCGCGCAAGTTACTTATATTACGCTTTAAAACGGGAATTATTCACAGTGACGTTAATTTTTTATTATACATTGACGGTCTGATAATGAAATTCACATTTAAAATTGTGCGATTATCGAGCGAGTATAAAATCAATATTACCGTTATAAATAATATTATCGTAAATCTTAAATCTCTCGTGAATATAGCTTATCTTTCCTTGCTTAAAGCATTTACTGTCAACCTACCGCCCACCGTCTTTGTTTTCTTGCAAAAGGAAAATCTAATAATAAAAGACACTTTAGATATGTCTTGAAATGCGAACGTTTTATTTGCACTTTTTCAGTGAATTTCAATACATTAAAAAATACTATTTTTTTGCGTTATCGATCTTATTTTATTTTGTACGTAACGTTTTTTAAAGCGTTGCAAAAATTGAAATAATTTTGACGGTTTATGTCATAAAATTTGTATTTAATTATTATTTTGTAATGTGTTTTTTTTTTTATACACTAAAGTGTCATTGTCAGTATTGTTCGAGATCCAAAATTCACTACTGTATAATGCAATCGAGATATTTATAACGAACAATATCGAATAGCGAAAAAATACTTCAAATGAGTATCGCAATAAAATGTCGCAAGTTCTAATTTTTATTATTGTTTTCTAGCTGAAAAACTGCAGTGGAAAGTTCGATATGCAGATAATTCATCATGGAGAAACGACGGCACGGTGGGTCGCTTAAAATGATGGAATGAGCGAATTGGTACGATTATCTGCAGAAATGGAACCATGTAATACATTCCGGAAATTGCGATACTGCACATTCCTCCGTGTCGCATCTCGCACGCCGCATTCAGTCGGTTGATTCGCGCCGATAAATTGTCAATGCTTTCGCCATCGTATAGCACAACCGAATCCGTGAAATTCTACACCCAGGCAGAACGACCCGTTAGTTTGCGTTTTATCCAGCCCTTGCGACAGAATTTTATTGCAACAGTCATCCGAGATATTTTTTTGCTATTCGATATTGTTTGTTAAAAATATCTTGACTGCATTGTATATTAGTAATATAATTTCGAATCTCAAACAATACTGACAATGGTATTTCAGCGTGTACGAAAAGAACGTGTTACAAAATAATAATTAAATGCAAACTTTTTTAACATAAACCATCAAAATTACTTCAATTTTTGCAACGCTTCAAAACGCTATACAGAATAAAACAAGATAATGTAGAAAATAGTATTTTCTAGAAATGCATACGAGTTTAATCATCACGATGAGTTTGTGAAAACCATCGTTGTTAATCTGCTGTTCAGACATGATGACGTGCAGCAGCGCAAAGTTAAAATATGTTTTATTGTGACAACGGAACTTAGAATGATATATTTATATATTGTCGAGGCTAAAATCGTTTCGGTAGTGGTAACGCCAACAGTGACATAACTTTATAGTCGTATTCTGCGTATCAGTCGCACGTATGGAATAACTCATAACCATATCAAATGTAACGCTTGCGCTAAATATGATATACATGACATAATTTTCGTATCATGTCGAGTTGATTAGTCGGTATACGTACCGCATGCCGTTCGGAACAAGCCGAAATGCGTATCATGAAACACGTTATTAGCATATATCGATTTAAAATGTGACGTGTACGCAGCACATGCTCCGCGCAGCGGCTCCTATCTAAGCGTAAATTTAATTGTTCGCAAGGTGTATGACAAACAGATTAAAACCAATACTGCGCGTTAAGACTATTAATTGTTCAAACGATACCGCGCCGAGACTCACCGAGCAAGCAACTTTCACTCAAGCTGAAATAAATTTATAGATTGCTATAATGAAGTAATATCGATTTAATATCTTAGCATTGTTCTCCGAACGAGTTAATATTTTGAAACATTTTGCTCTGTCTAAAAACTAATTTTTGTCAATTGATTGTTTCATTCATTTTTTTAAATTATTTTGTTTATTTTAAAGTAAAATGTCATATAAAAATAGATATATTTTCTTCGTGATACAACATCAATAAAAATTGAAAGCGATACTTGCTTCTAATTGCTAATTAAATGTGTGCTAACGTGTTAATATTTTTATATGCAAGTATCAAGAATGCATCTCTTATTTGCAAAGGATAGAATAAGATCGATAGGCATCGCCAGATCCCCGCGGCAAGTACTTTTAACTTTTCCATTCTACGTACGTATCGGCGTTCAGTTTTGTAGCTCCATCGAGAGAACGTAAAGTCGAACGGCTGGCATCTCCTGCAGGAGTGTACTTTATGGCACGTGCATTAATTCACTGGCTTGAAAAAGAAAACAGGAAAAGGAGAGAAAAAAAAGAGAGGAAAGACCGACACGCCCTTCTCGTGAAGACACCCTGTTTTTCTCTCTGTTTCTCTCTCTCTCTCCCCCTCTCTCTCTTTCTCTCTCTTTTGTTCTTGCGCTTTCGATGTAATGTCGTAAAGCAAGCAGCTCTTGAGAGACAATTCGAAAAAAAAAACAAACGTAATATTACCAACAATAAAAATTAATGTAATTTAATAGAAAAACATTTCGAAAGTAAGAAGGAAATATACAAACGTTCTTCGATGGCGTAATAATTACAATTAGTTCTTAACAAAGTGCCGAGCAGACTTTACTCGTCTACATAATTGTATAAGTATAATGAAACAGTACGTATATTTTTTTAATTTGCGTAAACAGAAGTAATATATTAATTTTAACATTGATTATGTATTAAGTTTTATCGTTTAGAACAATCTCATGTCTTATACATCAATTCTCTCACGGAGCAATTCATAAAATGCAAGTAGATCTTATTACTAAAATATAGTTTATCCTATTTATATGTAGTTCGTTGCCCGAAGGCATTACACGATGCGATAGAGGGTTAAGTAAAGGCAAGCTGTTTAACAGCAGAAGCCGAGATAAGAGATGAGATGAAAGAGATAGAGAAGCGAGCGTACGTATATATCCTGACGCTTTCGGTGCGCAAATGCCGCTTCAGGCAGACGACAGTCGAATACGAAATCCTTCCCCTAATGCTGCCACTACTACTGACGATCACCCGACATTCGTCCCTTCGATTTGTCTATCGTCGATCCACGCAAAGCAGATTCGTCTTCAAACGCCTGCGTGCAATAAACGAGAATCAGATGGAGAATCACGCGATGAAATGTCTACAATGTCGAAGATTTGCGTTTATGTGAAACGCAAGGCACTTGATCGGATTACAAAATTGCGTTATATACTCGTAAAGTCTCCGAATTTGTAAAACTAATCTGAGATCGCAGCATCTATCGCCATCCACCTTCTTGCGTCATACATCTTACAAAGAAATATTGCGAGAATATTTTTCACGTCTTATAAAAAAATTTTTTTGAAATATATTATAATTGATTCCAGAGCTAGTGAATTATATGTTAATGAATGATGATAAAATAGAAGACTATAAATGTAATCGATAAACCTAATTGATAAATTTTATAATAATTTCTCTTATTGAAAGAATATTCAATATTGTTATATATATATATACAAGTTTCGCTGCAATAAGATTAAAAATTTTAGAATATGAAGCAATATTAAATATTTAACAGATTCTATCGGCTTAAGCCACAAATGTGATTCCTAAAATCTAATAAATTTATAGTAACTGAATTTTTGTAATCTGATAAATGTGTAAAATGTTAATTAATAACGTGATAATATATAAATATACATTTTTACATATATCCTGTCTTCAACCTCTGTTTAATGATACTTGCGAAATGTTTGACAGCTTTTGTATGATATCGTTTAAGTGCCGTTTTGCCTAAATAGAGTTTTAGAACGGCGCGATCGCATCATGGCCGGGAGCGCAAATGATTATTTCAAAGATTAGTAATTACTTCCCTTTTCGTTTTGCTCCCGCCAATCTTCCCAAGAGCCGTTAGACTTCCTTCGTTTCGGGGGGGAGGGGGGTGGTAAGCGTGGCGGCGAAGGGAAGAAGAGCAACATCTTGCTCGGATTAGAGATTCGCGGGGAGAAGGGGCAGGAAGAAGATGCTTGGGAATGAAGACAGTTAAGAGGGGATGAAGATGGCGTCGATGCCGTTGTAGAATACGGGGGTTGGGATCGTAATGACACAGTCAAATTCATACGGAGAGAAAGAAGGGAGGGAAGACAAGGAGAGAAGAAGAGAAAGGGGGTGAGAGGGAAAGAGATGGGGGAGAACCTCGGATGAAAAATTACCGATGATAACGGACGCCAGGCGCGGAAACCGCGCTAAATGATCGCTCGCGGTTCTTTTGTGCGATTTGTGGCACCTTTACAAGCGGACGCTAGGGGTGGTGGCGCACTGAAAAGGGATCTGAGGCTCGCGAAACCGCGTCCGGGAGAACTATTGCCGTTCGCTATTACCGGGGTTTTACGAATTGTTCCTTGATGCAATATACGAGATAAGATAATGGTCGCGTTTTGAAAGTCGAATATATGGGAAGGACAGGCGTGATAAAGCGTAATTATTTAGCGCATATCTCACTCCGCGACAAAGAGGTAAAAGAATTACGTTAACGGCACCGAAAATGTTTTAATTGACGTTAACGCGGAAAAGTGCCGCGGCAACCCGCGCGCGTACATCAAGTAAACGTACGTAAATTTTAGTATTCACGACCACGGTATACAACGTGGTCCAGGTCAAATTGGTGATGCGGCGTTGCCTCGAAATAGAGCAATTAGACTATCTTAACCGTTGCCCAAACAGTAACGAGGTAGTTTACACATATTCTCGATCAAGCCTGACGTGCTAGGGCCGTGCATTTCAGACCCGAGGAGAATCAAACGCGCTACGTAATGTCATTGAGCATATATAATTATAATTACACGTATTATATCTCATACAATAATATTTGATATAAAGAGCAATCGAGAGACAAGAACAAATTGATCGAGAAAAATAATATTATTGATATAATTACAAATATCATGATAAAATCACAACGGAGGAAGTAACAATCTTTAACGGCTTTCCTCGAATTTTTCAAAGAAATCGTACGACATTCCGTACGTCGCATCGAATTAAATTAAGATAACGCAATCACACCTACTCGCGATAGTCAGTCAGATCTCTCGATCGTAGCTCGCCTGTCTTTCAAAAATTCCGTCGAAACGCTAATCAAGGGTCGTGTAACGGGCCTAGAATATAAATTCGCTCCTACTCGCAAATTTTCTCGTGGCCGTCTCACCGTCGGTGCGCGCATAGCGTCGCAAGTATTCTTTCCACGCGGCTGCTTATCCGCACGGCGCTGAATTATTTCCCTCGTTTGCCGCCGCAGATTATTCTGTCAGTCAGCTGGGACTTAGGGCGAATGGAAGGAGCCGCCGTCGTGTTGAACGGAGGGTACGGCGGCTCGCTTTTCACGCACGCATACACACACACACACGCGCGCACACGTACATCCCACACCTATCGTCCGCGTCCCACCGTGGTATATGATAATTTTACGGTAGCCGTCTAGAATCCGTGACAAAAAGACGAGCGTACCCTCGGGCTCTCGGCCGCGAAGCACTTTTCCGGACGACGACATATTCGCTGATTCATCCGCTCAGGGCCAAGTCGCGAAGGTGAAGGATATGAGCGCGAAGAGAGTTACGTGTTCGTATTGCGAACTTATATCGATCGAATTGTAGCGCCCGATAAGGTTACTGGGCGATTAATGATAAAAGATTAATTCAAGGATTACTGAATGTTGCAAATACCATACTTGCACGGGAAGAACGGTTTTGCTGAAAGATCTAAAATTTTAGCTGGATACAAATTAGAAAAGGATTGATAAAGTAATTTTGTTAAACTATGAAAATAATTATGTAGAACGCTCAAACTAGTTGCTAAAATATCAATTTTGTTTGCATTGCTCATTATTTTTAATATTTCAACAAAATTATTTTGATAGACCAACAAAATTATTTTCTGATCTGTATCCAGCAAAATTTTAGATCTTTCAGCAAAATTGTTTTTTCCGGATTAAAATTTTTCTCTTCAAATGACAGAGAGAAGCTTTCTACTTTATTTTAAATTATATTGAAATTCTTCAAATATTTATAAACGTTCAATAATTAAATCGGGTTTTCAAACAATTATTTTCATAAAATAAAATATTCCTTGAAGACAAAAACAGATTTTGAAGTCTTTGAGGGTAAATTGATAGGTAAATGGCCGGAAATATCCCTGTTACAGAGAAAATTACTGTCGATCAACGTGTAGCGTGTAAAATCGACGGCAATGTTAAAAGTCGCAAAATGACGAAATTGAGGAGTAACTTTTGCAACCCAGGCACGTAGCCTGTCTCGCAGGAGCGTTCGTTATCTTGGGTCAGACATAGACGAATGAATCATAAGATACGCGACATCAAAATTATAAAATCGCGATTCCTAATATTGAATTGTCATGATTGTTTCATGATTGATAAAGCGATATCGAATAATTTTATTATTTCGACAAATAAATTATGATTGAATTATTTATTTTTCCGCAGATCGATGTTAACACAATCGTAAAGTTATATAGCAAGTTTTACATTTAAAGATAGAGGGACAATTGTTGAAGACATTTTAACTATTAAATACCAGCTGATAGGAAATACTCTGAAAACTTTTACAAACTTTTAAGTTTTTATAAACAGTCAATGTATAGCTGTAAAAGAGATACATCATTGTTAAGACATACATCAAATAATATTATAATGCAAGAGTAATAAAGTAAAATGTATACATTTTGACAATTTGTTATTTAATGATCTTTAAATATTCGATATATTAATTGAAGTAGTAGACTACGTCTTTCGTCAATTAAACTGTTAACGTTACAGAATACATGTTGCTGAAAAATTAATTGTTTGACGTCAGTAATCTGGTTAATTTAAAAAAATATATTTTTAATTCAGTAAACCGTAACTTTTTATGCAATTATTTTTTTTTAATTAATTAAAGTGAGTATTCTCTAAATATGCCGTGGTATTTTAATTATTTATACCATATATACCATATATCTATAAAAATAATTAAATAACCACATTTATATCTAATATTGATTTTTATCATAAAATTGAGAATGCCGTGTTTTAAAAAAACATCAAAAAATATTTTGCTACTGCATTTATTCTCATGTCGCGATGATCTTAATTTCAATTTAGTTTTCGGAACATTATTGAAACATCGACGAAAGACACTAGTATATCTTTAGCAAGAGCTGCGCAGAAAAATCCCGCTGTGTCGGATCTTCATCGAATTTCATGGACTTTGACGTTGTAAACGCGTCTCCGACGGAGAATTCGCAGTCTCGTTGCGACAACGCGTAAGAAATGTAGTTTGCTCGAGTGGACAATGACTGTTCAAGTAGTCGAGGCACGTATCGGGCGCGCCGGAGGGACATCGCAGCCGCTTCACTCTCGACGAGGACGAATGAATCGAGAGACGCTTGACATTACAATTATCGGATAAACGCGCGGGCAGCGTTGCGTCCGTCTTAAGCCAAAGAAAATGGATGATGGGAGACCCTGTTGAAGGAGCTACGGCGATTAGCCAAGAACATTCCATGATTTATGACGCCGAGACAGACACAATGACAAAAAAAGAAATGAGAGAAAAATCGTTTTGATAGAATGAAAGTATTCGTCCGAAGATATAACCGATAAATTCGACATTCAATAGATAAGAAGCAGAAGCGAAGCGAAAGCATTAGCTATTGTGCAACGCAATTTGTAGATACATCGCGTTGTGTTATCGAAAGCTAATAAATCATCAAACTCCGCTGGAAAGCGTAACTGGAGCTTAAGTCATAATGGCTCTTATCACGTAATATCGGATTATAATGTGAGACGTATATATAATTAAACTTCAATGTGTAACCTGGCGCGCAATACTTTGAAAGTGCCGTTTCTGTCGTTGACATCGCGTCTATGGAGGACGCGAGCTCGTATACGTAATTGTACAAGCCACTTTAGCGTGTGTGCATCGGGAGTCGATGTATGCCGCGTTAAAGGCTATAACGAGTCCTCGTGTGGCGCGATAATTACAAGCCTCGGGTACCCGCGGAAAGCACGCGCGGATTGCGTTATGACATGATTATTGTAGCCCGCCCTGCCAGCAATACAGTATAACATGCCGCGCAATACACTCCCCGGCGATATGTCACGTCGCGCATCCACTTTATACGCAATTACAACACGTTATAATTTGCCCATGAAAATGTAAAACGATAAAAACGTTTAACTTGTCAGGCAAAAATCGCGCGCATCGAACATGCAACATTACCCGCAGTCGTTTTCCGACAGAACAAGAATAAATATTATCACTCTTGTGACTTTAAACGTTCGTAAAATCGCAATTGCATGGTACGTATTGTTAAAAATGAAATATTTATTGCTTGAAATATTTATTTTTATTAATTGCCGAATGTGAAATAAATGCGTCACTAAATACATTGGAACATGAGTGGAGTAAATTTAAATCAGCATGCTGTGTGATATAATTTTATACCTAATTGATAGATTTAAGATAGAATTAAGACTAAAATTAAAGTGGAAGCTGCGGACACACACATAATTCTCTCATTCGTGCTTTCGAAATATTTATATATACAAGAAACGAACTGTACGATTAATGTGCATAAGATTTATATATATATATATATATATATATATATATATATATATATATATATAATATATATCTGCCATATTCGCGGGATCCTCCTCGCAGGGTCAAAGGCTGATAAAGATCGTTATAACAATTATACACGCATGAGAGCGAATTGCGTTATGACATGATTATTATGGGTGGACCCTGGTCCCGGTGTAACGGCACGGTTACAATACACTACCCGGCAATACGTCAAGCCGTACGTCTACTCCATGTGCCGTTGCATACTGGCTACGCGACATGCAACTGCTCATCCTCTCTCGCAGCGCAGGGCGTCAGACGGAGAGAATGAGAGTCATGCGATGAGAGACCGTAGAGACGCGGGCTTGCCCGATGAGGAATGAGGAGGAAGGTAGCTCGACGCACGACGAGCAAATTTACCGTGTACTTCTCACTCCGTGCTTTTACATTTTTCTACATAATTTTGATTACGCTTTCGGATACTTCTACACAGATATATCGCCGTGCTTAAAGATCATACATCTCGAGAATTTCAAAAACTAAAATGTATTTCTTCCTCTTCTTATTCATCAGTGCTTGACACTTAACTTAGGTTTCTCCTCGCAAATTTCGAATCAGTTGTGCAGGATTTTGATTTTCAATAAAAAAATAATTCTTTTTCAAATTGTTGTTTACGTGAATGTAATTAAAAAAAAGTGCGTCCTCTTTTTTGTAAAGAATAAATTCCAAATCAAGGCATATCATAGAAATTATAGTCAAGTGATATCTCGTTATTTTTGCGGTATTGCATATAATCTAGACGTATCATCTCGTATCATCTTCACAACAATGTACATTCGTTAGTGTAGAAGTAATAATTTTGACTGCGCTAAAGTAATGTGAAATAATTCACAAAAGCCGCGAGATAATTAAATTGCGCTTCAGTAATCTAGTTGCCGTCTTTAACTACGTGAAAGTACACGGTGCACGGTGTGCATAGCGCACACAATTGCATGATCTCGAAATCTAGCGCTATTTCTCGACCACATTTCGAGAAAGAGAGTTACGACATGTTGTCATTCGCGTCAGTGCGAAAACATCAGTCTGCATCCTTATGCTTTTATATCTACCTTTTTCTTATACTTATTCTAACGCGAGCATCGCTGACGTCTAACTAGGGAGTTGCAGCACTTTCCATTCGTGCCGAGCGCGAAGTGAAATGTAGCCCGTTCGGAAGACTGAAATGAGAAGATATTGGTGACCAGGGGCGTGAATCCATGGGATTTTATGGTTTTATCGCGTTAACGGTGTTTTCCGCGACCCGGAAAATGTCCTTCGTTTTGTATGTGCAACTTAGGAATTGCTGTACAAAGTACACGTTGTCATTTCAAGAATAGAAATATCGACGGCATCGGGACAAAAGGCGCTTCGAGGATGCCTCTTCCGCGCGAAACAATAATATAAAGATCGTTAATTGCGGAATAAATTATCTGCTTTCGATGAAGCTGAGCACGAATGATTTTATCAATGCGCTTCGATTCCGCATCAGCGAATTGCAAGAAGCGATACCAGCAGCACGTACGCGTATATGTGCGTGTGTATATAGGGTAGGTAGACGAAACGTAGACTAATTCGCGGCATGCAAGCTCATAAAAATTCAACGCCCCTCGGAATTCATACGCATCGTCGCGTCTCGCGTCGCGTCGCCTCGATGCGGTGCAGTGCGACCGCATTTAAAAAGGGCAAACAAAAACTGCATCACCGGGCACCAGTATCGCTGCGTCTCGGTTTCTCCTTGAAGAGTACCCGCGGCTGTTCCACGCTCTCTCAAACGTGCAGCTCTGAGGAGAATTATATGCGACGGAACGCACTGTGTCCGCTCGCACATTTCCGAACGAGGAAACCGCGCTAGCTCAAAGATCAAAAACCGGACTACCTGTTCGCCGTCTTTATGCGATGTCTTTATGCTTTGAAGCTCAAACACTGGAAAGTGACACGGCTGTACATTAGTACAGTGGAAGAGCACAAAAGGTATTATGAAATCGCAATTACTTTTGCAGAACGCAGAAATTGTGTTCACTTCAACGGTATTCCTTAATAACATGTATCTACTTGATTAAAGATATTATCTTTAGACTCTTTCTTTTCTTCTATCTCTTTAAAAAAATGTAACAGTTGATTTTATCTTACAAAAAATATTTTGATTAGCGAAAATTACAGAGAGAAATTTTACGTTGTAATAAGAAGATTCGATTTGATAAGATGCTCCTCAGTTTGAACGGTAAAAAAAGATTTCACTAAAGACTGATTTCATTCGATGTTCTTGTGTGCGACTATGTGGGTAGGAAGACACGGAATCACATAAAGGATCCGCATGCCTTTTCAACGAAGCTACTACTCGACGTGCCGAAATCAAAAACACTGTTTCGAGCTCTCAAGGCTTTTCAACCTCGAGCTTTCGAGCTTAACTACCTTATGAATCACTATGCGCACTTCACCGTCACGCAAGAACTATAAAGACCGGAAACAACTTGTCGTTTCACGATAACTTTAAAATTCGGACTGCAGCTTTTTAAGTATAATATAATTAATATGCCARTTTAATTAATTAAAACTTATTTATTACAACGTAAATTGTTCTCCAAATATTGATATTATGTTTTCAACTGTTCCAAAAAGAAATATCATATCATGCAAAATCAGTCTTGTTGTAATAACAGTTGAAATTTTGTTTGTAATTCTTTCTGACTGCATCAATCAGATTATGACAGAGTTGCATAAATTTTCAACTCAAAAATATTTCCATAAATACTTGATACGTTCTGCGTTATTTTTTCAAAAATAATTCTTCAAAGATGACCTCGTGTATTTCACGAGCAAGGCGGAATGACGTTGAATAGTGTGACGTCCGCCTACAGCCCAATATTTTATCATGTCGCATGCTGCTCACTTATGAATCTTCCGTAGGCGCGAAATTGCACTAATCGCTCGTGCTATATGTAAAAAGTATTAGTCGACGAGTTACGTAACACCTATCTAAATGCATCCAAAATCATTCTATGTTTGTCGTTTGATGGTCTCGCTATTCGATGAACCAGAAGTGATCCGAACGAACGTGCTCGTTCTTGCGTAACTCTGTAAAGATATTTAGTTGTGGTTGCATCGGAAGTACAGCACGTGGTTTATCAAGGCAACGTGAAAAAAATAGATAAGAAGACGCGAAGATTGTAAAAATAAAAATTGAAGGATATATATCGTACCGTGACCTCTTTAATCCTCTTCGTTGACGAAAGTGAGGAGAACTAAATCTAAATTTGATCTTCTCGACTTCAACTTTAAGATTAATTTTCTCTCAAGTTGTGGAAAATGAAAGAAAAAAGAATTAGACTAGTCGGAATTTTATCGATCGCTTCTCGCGCGCTATATATACGTGTACATTGTTGTGTCACCGCCTATATGTCTTTTTCTTAGCTTAGAAGACGCCTCTTTGTTCCTTGAAAGCATGTGGTTAGAATTCACGTCTCTTTCTATGTATGTCACCGAGCGCTTTGATATGCTGCGAGGGTAAACAGCGGCGGCTTCGTCTGGCAGCTTTAGTGTTCCGCGTGTGGTGAGTGAATTTCGAGGGCTGAAATATTTTATTTATCGCCCCGCGTCGAGAGAAGATCTGTAATCTAACTTTACACCAACTCAAATGCTTAATACAACGTGTTACTCAACTTTAACTCGTGGCCTAGTTATGAAGGCATCTAGTATTGAAGCTTTAAAAATGATTAAAGACGAGCCAATTATGATAGAAAGGAAACTATTTCACTTTCCAACGAATATCGTCGCTTTATTCGCGTAATACGTTTATTATGCTGAATCTCTTTTATAATGTAAAAATTTAATTAATTCATTTGGAACGTTAATTTCGAGTAACTCACATCATTCGTGAAATCAAATCTAAAGGGTATTCTTTTGTCCATTTTTGCGCTTGTAGGTCTCATGTGACATTTTTGTAACATATTATTATTTAAGAATAAAAAAATGAGAAATAGGAAAATGTAAAAATGAAGAAATTAAAATATGTATTTGAGAATAAATTCCTAAAATACGGTCCAATTTCACGTTGGAACAAGTTGAAATAGAAATTTTTTTTTCAAAAAAAAGCATTCTATGTTTTATCATAGTTCAACACAAACGTGTTCTCAAACTTAACACGCACTTTTATTCACGCGGCTTAATTTTGCATCTCGATTTTTAATACCTCTCTCTCAAGACATTCGGTGCTTCGTCGCATCGTGGCGGTGGATTTCCCATGCTGTGCCTCTTCGCATTCGTGCACACGGGGCACCAGTGGAGGAAAAGAGGAAAAGGGAGAAAGAGGGAATAGGCCACCGAGACACGTTAATGAGTTTTTCGAGGGACGTGCCGGGCGCAGAGACGATCGACAAGAGGCGGGAATTAGAGGTGCGAGAAAGCCACGAGGTAGGGTCGTTTGGCAACAAAGAAGGAAAGAAGCGAAAAGTCGGAATAAAAGAGAGAGAGAGAGAGAGAGAGAGAGAGAGAGAGAGAGAGAGAGAAAGGGGAGAGGGAGGAAAAGAGAGAGACAGAAGGCGATGAAATCGAGAGAAACCGGAGGGGAAGAGACCGCTTGAGAGATCGATTCCCCAGTTTTAAATTTAAATAAATGCCAGCCCGCATAGCCGATAAGGCCCTACCTTGCAATAGACGCGCGCGAACCCCTCTCGTTTTAGTGGCAATCTTTCTTTTCATCGCCGCCATGTACCAGCCGACTTGCTTGCACGAGATCTGGGAATATTCCCGGTAAGATCATCAGAAAATCTGATCGTCATTACGCTAATACTTACATTTGCTGAAAATTTTCGAAGCGTTTCACGCCGTACCCGACAAACGCGATTTGAGTAGATAACGGTAGAAATATTGAAGGCAAATATACTCGACGAAGTCACTTTGTTTTCGCATGAATTTCCGTTTAATATTACCTCAAAATTATGTGGCATTCAGAAAAATAATAGCATCTTAATATTTTCCGAAAATAATTTTAGAGAGAGAGAGAGAGAGAGAGAGAGGGAGGGAGAGAGAGAGAAAGAACGTGTACGATAATCTTATATTATATATTTATACGGAAAGAACGATTTTGCTGAAAGATCTAAAATTTTTCTAGATACAGATAAAAAAAATAATTTTGTTAAACTATCAAAATAATTATGTAGAACGCTCAAACTAGTTGTTAGAATATCAAAATTTTCTGCAGCATCGCTCATTATTTTTAAGAGTTCAACAAAATTATTTTAATGATCCAACAAAATTATTTTCAGATCTGTATCCAGCAAAATTTTCTTTCTCTCTCTCTCTCTCTCTCTCAACAAAATCGTTCTTTGCATGTATACGACATTAAGTTGACTGACGCGAGACTAGAAAGCAGAATTGTTAGAAATGACGATCTGTTGCGGAGTAACAATTAATTCTAAATTTATCGATAGATTCGCGAGGGTTATGAAATCGCATTTTCATCGGTCGGAAAAGCGGATGATTTCCGGGCTTTACTCGGATAAACCGAAATCAATGGATTCAAATGCCGATCTGTAATATCGGCGCCCACGTGGCGTACGCTCCAAGCAGAATTCCAATTTCCTCGGGCGTCGGACAATTAAATTACAATCGGCAAACACGATAAGCACGATCGTTCCGATCAGAATGGATGTTGCGGGGTAGCATCGTTTAAATCAAAATGTCCGACTTTTTTCGAAAAAAAGGGACAAATAAAAACACTATCCCGCGCCATTCGTCGATGTAGATCAATACTCTCTGTATCGTAGAAATGAAATCTTTTTCATCGGAGATACTACGGCCGTTAATAGTTTCATGCATAAATAATGCCGTAATTGCCGCTGTAATGCTATAGGCGTTGTGCATTTTTTTTTTGCATGAAGAAAGTCGTAAATATTTAACATATTTTCTGAATAAACTCTTTCTCTAAACTGGATTTCTCGTTAAAAATCGTGCAAAAGAACGAAAAACATATTTCGAAAGACAATTTTCTAAAGCCAACATTTAGTTATTTATAAAAGTATATTCATCTCTTGTACGTAATCGAAACAAACAGTATCTTCGCCCAGTTTCTCCACTTCGGGTAAACGCGACCGTAAGCGTAACGCGACTAAAAAACGCGGAGAGTTCTGGTCGTAAAAAGATCGTATCTGAATCAATTGCTACTTTTTGCATTTTATATAAATTTACATTTCAAAAACTTGTTTCCGCTCTTTCTCTTCTCATTTTACCGTAATATATATTTTCTTAAAAACATATTTACTAAGAGTACGATGAAAACAAGATAATAAAATCTGGCGCAAGCGCAGAATTCAAAAAGAACAAGGTTTTTCGCGATCGTACGATAATTACCGGCAATTGTTCCTAGTTGAGCAGTGGGCCGTTCAGGCAAGACACTTTTAACAGCGGCAATAGCAACGGTCACCTTTACGTAATTCCGTTTCCGAGTTTGCAGGTGGCTTAATTTTTGCCGTAACACGTCTGTCGTTGCGCACGCTCCGCTCCGGTGCGTCCCGCGGAGATACGGCACGGATTTTTCTCGTTGCTGATTTTAATAACAGATTGCTACTGGAGGCAAGGGAGGGAAACGGGATGTTAGCGCCGGAACTCGAGGGACAAGGAAAAGAAGGAAAAAGAGAGAGAAGGATCGCGCCTGAGTCACTGCTTATACGTGACTACGACGACGACGCCGTCGTCGCTGCCGCCATCACCTCCGCTACCCCTTTTGCCACCCGATATAACCCCCCCGTGCCGCATTCTCTGCAATGTTGCGCCGTTACATTCTCTACAAATACGATACCTATACTCACCTACACGAACGGCGGACACGTTCGAATAAATTAAAACGATTCTTTCCGTGACCTGCAATCTCATTTCGTTTTCCGTCTGACGGGGGGGGAGGGGGGAGCATCTTCGACAACGGTAAGAGCGATAAATAAAATTAGCACGATCCGTGACGGATTGCACCCATGCTTCTATACTACGTGTACTTGCGTGTGAATAGTTTATCGCGTTCCGTTTATTGCAAATAGATCGGGCCATTTATCGGCTCTGGTAGTCTCGCAAACGAAATGTATCGTGATAAACGACCGCTGTCTCTTTGTAAGGAATGTATACAAAAGCATGTAGGTTAATAAAAAATATATGTAATAAATTGTATTTGCGCATGTGTAACGCGAACAATTCGGAAACACAACGAAATAGATTATTTGCTTATACGAACTGTTGTTATTGTTTACCAATGTTGAATCCATTTCTAAAGCCATGTAATATATTCCACATATTAAAAAAGTTATGCTCTGTAATAAAAGTGAATATTTGCATAGTTTTTGCGCTTTTGCATCTCTAATTAGTGAACTCAAAAAATTAAATAATTTAAATAAAAATAAACGTAAATAAAATAGAACCAAAAAACTGAGTTTCTTAAACATTATCTCGATTTAATCTTGTTTTCACTGAAAATTCTTCTTTGGCATACGAGCGAGCTCAATTAAAGCGTTATTTGATACGCTGCGATCAAATTTAAAAAGAAATCAAAGGTCGAACGTTTCTAGAACTTTATTCAAAATTTCTAGTTTACACACTCGCGTTTCTTAATGAAAATTTATGCAGAACGCGCTACACGTAATTTTAGCTTTCTCCCTTCATCAACAAGTCCGTCTGTCCGAGTCGGAAATAGTGACTTTATCATCCCAAATTCGCGCTAACTAATGAGAGACGAAAATTATATTCTTTAGTAGGACGTTATTTTGCCGGAAATAATATTCTTTGACAAGACACGCATATCGTTTCGCATATTCAAAAATTAAAGTGCATACGTAAAAGTAAATTCGCTCTGCGTTATTATAATTGACGCATCATCATAAAGGACTGGTTAAAGTCAAAATGAAAAAAATACCTAACGCCAAATATTTCTTCAGCGAACGGTAAAAATGGGAAGATTAAAAAAATCAAAACTTGTAAAATAAAGTTATTTTTAGTGTCGTTACTCATGGTGTAAAAATTAAAACAGTAATATTTGATGAACGTGTCGTAATTTTGTAAGTTTACAAGTATAATGCATATGGATAAAATATCTAAATATAAGCATATATGTCCCCAAATATCAACACTTGTAGAATATTAATAATGGCACCACGATACAATGTTTGCTTCTCTGTTAACTATATTAATGGATGCAACAAGGGGGTTCAGTTGTGTTTGCTGAAATTACATTCGCCGGCAAACAAATGCAATACTGCACGATCGCATTGGCGTTCTGCATATTCGAGAATGAAAATATTTCACGAGACGTTTGCAGGCGTGGCGACAACATGTTTGACGATAGCTTTATAATTATCGCATTACAATATTGTCACGTTGTATACCGTCATGTTGCCAACGCACGAAGTTACGAGGGATGAAACTGCGGCAACAGCAGGCTGGGCGAGATGAAAAGCGTACACAACAGTTTTTCAGGCCGTAAACTTGTAATGTCATCAGACCAAGGATCGGCGGTAGATGGTTGTAATCTGTCTGACCATTTAATTAATCTTCGCTTGAACACGTAAAAACGCGCCAAGTGTTGCCCGCTGGCTTCCCAGCTGCAGCGTTCTTTCCGTTCTAAAAATGTGTCACCACGATATCATCATCGCGAAGGCGCTATCGATTTCTACAGACTAGCATATAAATCGTAATATATATGCTGCTTGAAATATTCTCATACTGAAACAGTCCTATCGGAATTTACATCTCTCGATAATATCCTGCATATCGATGGTGAAACGAAAAAAAAAAAAAATTATACGGCTATTTTTAAAAAAAAAAAAGGAAAATTTCATATTGCAAGTGAAACGTAAAAATTCACCTTGCAAAATATTAATCTGGCATATACGATCGATTTCTCGTTACTACTGAAATTCGTGCCGATATTATTGACCATTGGAATATTCTGCCGTGATACGCAAACAAGTTATAATATGGAAATGGCCACGGGTCAATGAAAGAGCCAATATTAAAAGTGTTTCTTTTGAATGAATGAGAACGATTGAAACGAGAAATTGGACAAAACTGTGTTTTGTCGACTGAAACTATACATTACATTTTGCAATAAATATGACATTTTACACCATATTTTCAGATTTTAGCAAATATTAGCTACTAATCTTTGACTGTTAAAACAAATCTATTAAAAATCAAAAACGTAATGAAATATTAATCCCTTCATACGTAATTATTCCGTAAACTTAATAAACAGGGTAATCACTATAATGATGCAAATTGACTGTTACTCTCTCCTCTGCTAATCCTTGTTATAAAACTATTCGTATTAATAAAAGGAAAATCAACAAAAATGTCATTTTTTATGTTTTATAACAGCCTAATTTTGTCAGTTTTAGAAATTTATATAAATATAAACATATTTATATTAATTAAATATAAATATAGAAATATAAATATATTTAGTAATTAATATATAAATTAATTTATATATTAATTTATATAAATTTATTTATGTTACTACGGTCTAATTTTTTGCGAAAAATACAATGTCTAGAAGCGATTTGTAAAGTGCTCGTAATATGAAATAGCGATTTCTACCAATTTCTTATATAATTTCGTCGACGATGATGAGATATACACAATCGTGGACAAAACCATTGCATTACTCGATCATATTATAATTTAACTTCAAAAGAGCCCAAGGTAATACTCGTTAACAAAAGGTTTTGCCGGTTACATAGTCGCAAATAGAATTAAAGGACGCCTAAAAGGATAATTCATAGCATATCCGTGTCGAGAACCGCGGCAAATACATCTGCCTCTTTCTTCATCCCTCTCTCGAGCAACGTCTCAAACAAATAATTACGACGTATCTCTTTCTGACGCTGTTGAATTAATTAGTTTTAGTTTAATTATATGGAAATCATTCCCCCGTTTTCTCATCTGTTCCCGCAAGATCTCCCGTGTGCAGCTCCGGATTGGCTTAGATCTTACGTGGAAACTTGAGGGAGCCGTCTTAAGAATACGAAGATTATGTTTTGCATAAGCTCCGACAAACTTCCACTCTCATCGCTCTACACTATCTCTTTGTAGTCGACTTAAAAGGCGGATGCAATTTTACTTTACGGATAATTAATAATTAAATATCGCGGAGCTTTCAAAGGTAGCGCAATACGGCACGAGATTATAACCGTCCTTTCTTCATTGAGTATCTCAGTATCACGTAATGCGCGTGTTTCATTTTCTTCTTATACTTGTCTTCAGGAATAAGCTAAGAAATTGAAACGTCGTGAACGTCTTGATAACTTTTGCATCTGTAATCGATCCCCACGAAGATCTTTATGTGGTCTTTATGCGGAAGCGAGCAAAAACCTGTGCGAAAGGAAGGTGCATAAAGGGTGATTCACTTCAAGAAGCATCAATAGATATGTGAATGGTCCTACAACAAAAACGAAAGCAAAACGAGTGTCACGATGAGGGAAACCATGTCATAGAGGAGCTGCAAGAAGGAGAGGCACGTGCCCGGTATTTAGGAGAGGCAGTAACGTAACAATAGGCAAGTACAGGGGTGGAAACGGTAATGGTGTGTCGCGGTTCGCCCGAGCTTACTTTTATGTCTCACCAGGGAACCACCGCCGTCTCTTTCTCTTCTCTTTCCCTCTGTATCGTCCCCCTTGACACGCGCACTCACACATGATCGTGACTTTCAACGCCCCTTTGGCTGCCTTTCTACCGTTGCCGTCTCTCATTCTAGCCCTGTCTTTATCTCTTTCTCCCTCTCTTGCTTTCGTTCACTTGCACGCTTATTTTAGCTCAGCGGGAAGCAACCCAGAGGCGAGAAAGAGAAGAAGAGAGAGAGAGAGAGGTGAGAGACTCAGTAAAGCCCGCTTTGTCGTCGGTTTCCTTTCTATGTTATTAAATTGTATGTGTTGAACCCCTTTCTCTCCAAGCAGCGTACTGTACCGACGTAGTGCTATGCCGCAGTTGCCACTTAGAGGCTACTTCACAGCTGCAGCCAGTCTATACCTTATTTGTCGTACCTTTACTCTCCCGAGAAATCTGGTTGCCCGAAATCTGGTTATGCGATCCTTTTCGGATCTTTTCTTTCTACTTTTCTTTTTTTCGTGTCAATATACTTTTTAACTTTTAAACGAAGATACGTCCATGATATTATCTGGACATGACAAAATCAACTTTTTTAAGCGAATGTTTAATGATTATCATATCTATCGTTTTGATAGATTAGGTAAAAGGAAAGTATTTATAAAAGATGAATAAATTTAGGAAAACTCGTCAGAAGAGATACTATAGAAGAGATTAATAAAATAGTGCCGATTTCGCACCCGATTTCTCTCCGGAATGAAATGCGCAAGAATGGCGCATTAATCTTCAACGGATCATTGCAATTGGATAGACATAAAATATACTCACAGTCGACCGACACTTTGATTTGCTTGCTAACCGTCGGTGGTATACCGTTGCTGGCGATGCATAAATACGCGCCCATGTCCAATCTTGAAATCCGCGCCATTTCCAGCGTTTCGCCCTCCCATTCTGCCACTGAAATCGCAACCATTCAACATTCATTACTTGTTAATCGATCAGTTAATTATTTCTCATTTTCACGGCATATAATTTTAACTCCTTTATATTTTAAGAGAAAATTAATGTATAATCATTTCGTCTACTGACACAAAGTCTCCCCATCAAATTACATTATACGCACCAGATAAAGTTTTGTTGATTGAAATCTTGGAACCATCGTCTCGTTTCCAACGAATGCTAGGTGTTGGACTTCCGGTCGCCTTGCAGGTGAGACTCACATTGGCGCCCTCGCGAACGATCGCATCCGACGAACTCTGCGAATCGTCGATATTCGGTGGTACTATAACAATAAACATAGACACAGTTTTATAATTATTTCTATCAATGTAGAAACTTTAATCTTCATTTAACTTATTCTTTATCTCTTTCTAATTCTTAAAAGCAGAAAAAGTTCAAAAATAAATTAAACTGAGATTAAACTTCTACATTTTTAACAATAAGTGTAAGCCATTTATTGTTGCCATATGTGATGAGCTCTTGAAATATTAACAACAATCAGTTAATCTTAGAAGGGCTAATAAGAGCAATGCCGCAGTTAACAGAGCGTAATCAATTAACATAATCATGTTATTTATTATCTATATTTACAGACGTTTCGACTTTCCTTTAAGCCATCCTCAGTGTATGAAAGTACAATGTTTCTTCTTGTATTACCTCATGAATAAATTAATCACTCCCGGACAGCACTAAACAGCAGTTGTAATTCTTAGTTGTAAGTCTTATTGGTCCTTCTAAGATTAATTGAATGTTCTACACGTTTTTTTTGAAAAATAGACATTAGTCAACCACTGCCAATGTAAAATTTATAAATATATAAACATAAATATATTAACAATAAAAATATATTAATAATAAAATATGAAAATAAGACACAAGGCATAATGCAATTGCATGAAAAAAATTAAAGTGTTATTACTTGTTAAAAATCAAACGGCGAGCACTAAGCAGAAACCCCGTATTTTTGTAATACATATAGAGAGACATATATACATATATTACAATATGATATACACATATACATGTTCAATAAATTCATCGCTCTCTGTTCCCTATATATAATATAAATATGTTACAGAAACTCGCTTTTTGATTGCATAAAGAGATAAAACATATAAATCGGAGCCACAGTACAGTGATTAATTATTGATAATTCTTTAATTGCCACGTTAGCGATATCATTGCGCACATCTGTGTATATTGATCACGTCGTCACTACTCTTGAATTAAACGGCTAACCACGTGTGGATGTGTGCGCGAGAGGCGTATAATTCAATTATAGTGTCGTCGTGGTAACGAATAATATTAGTATATGGACATACGTCGTCTGCAACGTCGACGTTGATCAACCTGGAAATGCAAGTAGTTAGGATTGGCTGACATGTTTAAATGGACAAATATCGCGCTGCTTATATGCGAGTTTGACACAGTCGAATTATTACTCATCTTCTTTTTCTATGCTAATTAATCAATCAATTTGACGATAGATGAAAAACTTCAATATGTTTAACATTTTCGATTGTCATTGCAAGATAATCAAAAACACATTAAAATTTTTCGTTTATTATCTTACAGCATTTCTGCATGGAAAGAATGATTTTGCTGAAATAAAATTTTGCTGGATAAAGATCTGAAAATAATTTTATTGGAACCTTAAAAATAATGAGCAATGCTGCAAAAAATTTTGATAGTTTAGTAACTAGAATTTAATTATTTTGATAGTTTAACAAAATTATTTTTCTGATCTGTATCCAGCTAAAATTTTAGATCTTTCAGCAAAATCGTTCTTTCTATGTATTTTCAAATTTCCAACTCAGTAATACTTGCAGTTTTATAATTATAAATAATTATATATAAATAATAATAAACTTATAATTATAAATAATTTATCATACTTTTCGTGTAAATAAATGCATTTTTTGAAAGATCCTATCAAATAACAAGAGTAACTTAATATTTACAACATTTTAAATAATTTATTTTAATATTGCAATATATGACAAATATAATAATGACAAATATTATGTATTTTATTATTTAAAATAAAAATGTTCATTTTCACATTAATACAATAATTTATGCAATACAACGCATTGTCAAATTTAATCGTATTGTACCGCAATAATATTTTTCCATTCGAATGAAACTATTTAAGAATAGATCCGCTCTTGAGTATAAAAGAGAAGTCGAAGAAATCTAGGGCGACGTAGAATTATGAAATTATGAAATCTCAAACAAGCAAAAAGTAGCTTATTCTCGTTAAACTCAAAGTGCGCCGGCCGTAAGAGTGGAATCACGCGAGCGAAACAAAAAAAAAAAAAAGGTTTAGAACAAATAAGCCGCAGATGATAATATTTATTGATAATATGTGCTGAAATAGCAATGATTTTGCGCAGCACTATAAATAAAATCATTTATAAACGTAATTTCTCTGTACTATTCTAATTTCTCTATACTATTCGTGTGTTTTGCAATTTCTAATATTGAGGGTTCTCTTCTAAAATATCTTCTTCTCTTTATAGATATCTCTAAAGTAATTCAGAGCATCATAATTGATTTCTTACAAACGATTTAACGTGTATTGCAATAGAATATAAAAAGGGAAAGAGAGAGAGAGAGAGAGAGAGAGAGAGAGAGAGAAAGAGAGAAAGAGAGAGGAAATTAAAAGTTATCACAACAAGCTATTTCCGACATATGAGATTAAAAAAAAATATTTTATATATAACTTTTATATAACAATATTTTATACAATTTTATATAAATGAAAATAATATAATTGAATGGCCGCTGTGCCCTAACCTCAGTAATGGAAATTAATTCGTGTAGAATATTGCAATTTGCAATACATCCGCATATACCTCAATATGTTTTTCTCCGTATTGTTCCTTGCATGTTTTTTTTTATATGATCATTATAAAGAGAATTTTCATGTCATTTGATAATTTGCATTATAACGAATTGGATAAAATAAAGCACAATAATTTTTAAGCAAAATCTTTTTTCTTTTTTTATAAAATTTGTTATGGCATATTATTAAACGTAAATACAATCATTATCGCACTAAAAATTCCTTGACATCTTACATTGTCTAACTCTTATAACCGATTTTTAAACAAGAAGAAAATTCGCCTTTTTGTCCGTCAACAGTCGCGTGGTCACCGCGTACGAACGCGGCCAATCCTATGAATTACCGCAGGTGTCCGCCGATATCCTGCATTAATGCTAATGCAGGGTGTTACCGAATTGTTGAACAAGGGCAGATTGAACACGCGCGGGGGGTGCGGTCCGCCCTCACTCTCGCCAGTCTGCACGCCGTTATACTGCAGTCGCGTAACGGTCTGTTGATGCATTATTCAAGCGCAAACGCCGCCTCTACCGCGCGCGTGTTGCCGCGCTGTTGTGCGTTAACTTGTCCTAAACTCCGGCAGCACAACGTTCGGGAGATGTCGGAGGCGAGATCGCTCGACGATGCTCATCGGAGTCGGGAGTCTTGAGAGTAAACGCGCGGGCAACCACCCTGATATTTCGAACGTGCACAAAAATATACGTTACGTGTATCACGCATTTAAATATCAAAATATTGACAATTCTAAACAGGACATCGCCGCTTTTTCATCAGGTTGCCAGCCTCTCTTTCGGAGTCTCTCCAGCAAAATATAAATGTACTTTCTTTTGGGAAAAATAGGACATTAATCTCGATTTTTTAACTTTTTAAATAAAAACAAGAAGTCTATTGTGCAACAAATCTATAATGATTCTATGCTAAAATTAATGACAATAAAGATCTTAGATATAAATTGGAGAATCCCAGGATTGCAAAACAATTTTTCCATAATGCAAGAAGATATAATTTTAATAAATTGAAAAGATATGTTATCATTGTTGAAATCCTAAAACATTGTTCTGTTTTTCTGAGAGATTACGATAAACATTCACAAGAGAATTATTTTAGGATGATTATTGAGCTTCATCGTGAAATCATTGTAAGCTGTAGATTGCTAATTATAGCATACCTTTAGGGAATCTAATGTCATGTTCATATCCTACAATACACAATATGATACGCCTCTTGACTGATGTAAGCCGCATAGTTTATGCGCTTCATAACTTCATTCACGGAGAATATAGCGTAAAATCTAACTACAAAGTACATTTGCGATCAACAATTGTTTTTTTCTTATAAATTGTGCAACAAATATTATAATTATATAATTCAAAGCATTCATAAAAAGTACAAAAATATAAAAAAGGGCTTCAAGTAAAAGTTGTTTTTAAAGAGAAATATTTAAAAAATAAGAAAAAATTATGTTATTAGTTGTGTTAAAAAATTAAATAACTAAAATGCTCTTAAAATACTAAGAGAGAGAGAAAGTTTCCTGTTGCTGTCTGTATAGCTTCTGAGAAAACAGTTCATATCAATTTATGTGTGTCATATTATAAATATAATATGAAGAATTAAGGAATCTTCAGCAACTGTCAAAGATACAATGACACATCGAATATGTGTTTTCTGCCGCAGCTTCTTTACTGATTAAGTAAACTAACTCACTTCTAAATCAAATAAAAGTTTGGTAATCTGAGCTTCTATCTTATTTAGAGGGAAGCAGTCACGTACGAGCGACGGATCGAGAAATCGGAAAAGAGGTCCAATAATAAACAGAAAGAAGAGACGTATAATATCCGATATGTATTTTCATCTGGTCACGAAGTTAGCGAATGGCTGTTATGACGAGGAATATCTATATTTTAACGACATTGGTATTTTTGCGACATTTTAGTGACGTGAGATCAAACGCAAAATCTTTTTTTCAGGTCAACCTTTTTTTCTTCTTCTCTTCATAAGTTTTAGAGATATGCATTAAAATGTGACATGACTGGAAAACTCATGCTCAAAGAATGTTTCGAGTTTTATTTTCTTTTCGTCATAAAAAACTGTATTTTAAATCGAGCAAACCTAGTAGACCTATATTCTAGTAAAGCATGATGACACAATTAACCACTATCCCCAATAAAGCTAATAAGAAATCTAAAGATAAAATCAGTGAAGCCTATTTTTCTTTCAAAAAGGAAATCCGTTTAATCGGTCGATTTATTCTGTAAAATGAATCAGGCGATTATCTCGTGCGGCAAATGTGGGGACAGATAGTACCTAAATGCATTGGCGGAAGCTTGTTAAGCGCGATGTAGTCATGGCAGATCGCCATTGTGTCGGCTCCATCGGCATTATCACGAAGTGTCGAGAGAGTACCGCAAGGAGATCTTGCATGTGTTTGTGCAACGGAGAGCAAGAGTCCCGTGGAAACAATTAATCTAGCCCTCTGATTACTCTACACCGACGCATCCCCCCATCCCCGGTATCGTTGCTCTCGCTTCAACGGTGGCTGCAGCCGAGACGTCAAAACTCGAGATATTAATATGTTCTCTCGGCAGGCAGAGGAATGGCGACCGTCTCGAGATCTTATTGATATTCCCTCTTCTGATTAAATTATTATAGCTCCGTTGTGCTTTTCCATGCAAAATTAGCGGAACGAGGATACTTTCGTTCTCTAAACATAAATCTGTTTAGACGGCTGCGATAAAATGCTTATACTCCATTACAAACTTCGTGACTTAGGTAAACTGACTCCATTATGCAAAATGAGATTTATTCGGAGTATCTAATGGATTCATAGGACGATACGATAAGATCGTAAATAACAATCGACCGTGACATGTTCTCTGCTAATGGCGTTGTAGAATTTACGTAAAACGTATGAGATAGTTCTTTTTCAAAAATAATAAAATACAATATGATATAGGATAGTAGTCAGAAAATGAAAGGATCGTCATTATAGAAATAGTTATTTCTTATAAAGAAACTTACAATACACATATGAAAATATATATATCTAAAAGTGTTCTAATCTCAGAAAGAAATCAATTTTTCTAATAAAGCTATAATTTTGATTCTATCATAATTTGAAATTTGATATTTAAAAAAATAATTATTAAGGAAAAAGTACAATTACATCTTAATAATTATATGTGCATTAAATATTATATGTACATTAATACATTCTTAAAATTATCCTTAGAAGATATAAAATAACCTAATGCCATAAATTATATAATGCTATAAATTTAATGACATCGCAAGAAATAGATATAGCTTCATAAATAATCGATGTAATAATGGATATATTTCTTTGATTGAATTTTAATTTTAAATTCGAAAATGGAAAGAAATCTTCTTTCAATGTGACTATTCGTGGAAATATATTTTTAATCTTTTATAAATAAATAATCTTATATAAATAACTAATTATTATCATTGATACTAGGAGTAATACCAAAGTATATTGTTTTGTAATCAAAATAGTCAATATGTGTACATGCCTCGATGGTCAAATTGATTAAGACTCTTGCCCTGGATAGGCAGGAGGTCCCAGGTTCCCTGGTTGAGGTAATATTTTTCGCAATAAGTTATTCACAGATTTTTAAGATGCTATCAGCATCAATATCTAACTGATGATCAAAAATTGTGACTTTATTAGTTCAGTTTAGAAATGCGTTGCAAGTCCGACAAATAGTTGGCAATATGTCTTGCAGTCAAAGTAGTTAATATGTTTAAAAGCCTATTCTGTATTACTAAGCGACATCAAAATATACCTTTTTTTTTAAATAATAATGTTACGAAAATATTAAATACAGAAATGTGACTTTAAGCGATTTTAACATTATACAAAAACCAATATATCGCATAAGCAAAGCGCCTTACCTACAACGTGTAGATAGCCATATTGCGTTTTGGCGGCGGCAGTGTTAATCTGGCACATGTACTTTCCCTTGTCCTCCTCGTGCACGTCGTTGATATGTAGGAACCAGGTCCTGTGCTTATCGTGCGACACGGATATTCTGGGGTTCCTGGTAATAACGTGATTCTGTACCGTCAGGATAGCGCTCTTGTCGAAAAGCATCCAGGCCACCTGAAATGAGATGGATATCGCATTACATCATAAACGCAGTTCGTATATCGATTACCATGAAGTTGCTGTCCGTTCTTATAATGATATTTCGCAATATCATTCCCATTAAAAGTTATACGTGTATTTATAAAATATGTCATTTTCTTATTTACTCATTAATGTTTAGATTTCGAATAAAGATTCCTCAACTATCACGGGAATGATAGATATGTATTTTTTTCGTTTTTAGTTGCACTATAATATTCAAGGAGGGTAAGAGAATAAAGACAGTAACAATATAAAGGAAGGGAAAGAACAAGGAAATATAGAAATGAGATTCGCGAACGAGACGGATGATCAATGATGCTTTCAAGCATGGAGTGATCTACAAACCTACTATGATTATAGATATTCACCAGTGAGATAAATCGCTCCGGGATTTCGAGAGCATATGTACTAACATGCGATATACGTATATACGTATATAGCGCGTTGTGACATGCGCTTGATGTTTTATGCGAGCAAAGTTTTCCGAGAGCACACGATGACGCTGTGCAGACGAATAAAAACTGGTCCCCATAGAGAGAGACCGACCCGGCCATTTCTCTCGTTAAATGACCGCTTATTGAGAATCCGGATGGTTGCATTCTGCATAGCTCGTTGAATAGCGCCGATTGTTATTGTCGCTCGAAATATGTTAAGTTTTTCATCCTCTCTGAAGAAGGGGAATAGAATGAGAAACCTGAGGCGGAGATAAGTAGAAAGTATCGAGGCAACGGGATACGGAAGTGCTCTGAGATATTTAGCCGATTTTCTCATTCACGTCGAAGAAAGTGAAGGCCGAAGAAAGGTAACAAAGGGAAACGAGGGGGAGGGAGATAGAGAATAAAGAGAATTCTGATCTCTCATTCGCTCGCTGCGAAAAGTCCCTGGAGAAATAAGAAGGGCAGCGAGCTCTTTCGCTCGAGCAGGAGGAATGTTGCACTTCGACATAGCCGCTCCCTTTCACAATGTGCAAATGCGCTGTTGTATAGACAGGCTATATTACGCTGTCGTGATAACTCTCGGTGTCGTGACGCTAATCCGAGATGCTTGTCAGAGGTGCGCGCAAAAGTAAAAAAAAAAGGCTCATCATAATTTACCATAAAAATTACAACTATACTGTAATCAATAATACACAATTATAAATATTAATTGTAATGTTATTTTCGAAAAGAATAAAAAAAAAAACAGGACAGATTTCTAAAGAAAATGCAATTTCTCGAGAAACGCAAGAAGGTCAGGAGTCTTCGCGATAAAGCCAGATATACTCAAATAGATTTAGCTTTTACAATCGATTAATATAAGGGGACGCAATAAGGGAACGAAGTTCTTCTTCAGTCGTAAATCTCGGCGAGCATAACTATTCGCTTCTGACTCGGAACTAAGATCGTTTCGCAGTCGTTTCTCGCGTCTTCCGACCATAACCGAATTTTCGTCCACCATTTATCCAGTCGCTCTTGCACCGGCGGCTGTCGGCGGTTATCTTCGCAGAGATATACGAATCTCAGCAGGGGATTCCCGGCGTCGCGTCGGTGGGATTGCATAGATACTGAAAAACGCGGTTGACACTTTCATCATTTGCCTTTCCGCGACAACGTATCAATTGTTCGAATTTCATGGTGACAGTTTCACGTTGCGATATATTGCATATAAATTCTTTTTTTTTTAATGCTATTCATTCTAGTTTTTCAAATATGTTAAAAGATAATTCTTCTAGATAGACGTATAATTTTTTTTTCATCATAGAGATAAAAATGCGCTGAATTTAATTTACAAAGATCGACATTAAAAAATAAAACAAGATTATCTGCTTTGTACAAGATTATCTGCTTGTATAAATTATGTGTTTAATTAAAATAGTCATCGCGCGATCATAAAATGGTTTCGCTTTAAATTATCATATGTTCACTTCATTAGATAAATTTATTGAAGATAAGGCAGAAATTGTTAAATGATGCAATACTTTTCGTACGTTTAAAAGAGTCTTCTCAACTTTGCAACGACAATGTTCTTGCGAAAATTCTTGGAGAAGATCCAAATAAAATGAATTATGTAAGGGCACTTATGTTCTTTATCTCCGATCTACAATAGTAGTAAGCCTTAAACTTTAAGAAATTGACCAATCATATTTGAATTTGAAGAGAATAATTGACTATGATTGGTCAATTTCTTACGGCTTAAAACTTACTATATTTATTGTAAACCGGGGCTTAAAGAACATTAAGAGTCCTTAGCTCGATTTGTTTGATTTTTTTCATTTTGGCATACGGATAATTGAAAGAAATACTATTGTATTCTCCATTTCCTTTAATTGTCACTGCTTGCTTTGTAATAGCAAGCGTTGAACTTGCTTTTTCTCGAGGTTCTTATTGCATTCAATAAACGCAAGAAAAAGAAAAACAGGAAAAATATTGCAGTACGCAATCAAACATGAGACAGAGAACTTCATTATTAAAAGTATAATTCTCAACGGCACCGACGCAATCTCCAAACAATAAGAAATCAATTTTTCTACTTTTTATTGATTTCTGCTTCGTCACTTACGGAGAATCTCGACGATCCGATCGCGGCAATGTAAAATCGGTGTTCCGTTAAGTTTAAAACACGACGCGCAGGTGACATGAAGAGCTACGTGGAAAGCAAGTTCGAGTGACCATCTTTTCGACTCGCTTTCCGATGCATCAACATGCAAGCCACACCAAAACTAAGATGGATGCGCGGGCGCGCGAGAGGGGTTTGCTCTAGGAGAGTTTGTTCCCCCAAGAGCCGCGACACGAAGCATTGATTCCTCAGCGTGAGAGGAGAGTTACAGCTTTGTTTACTACGAGGGCGACGAGCTCAGCGCCGTCCAGTCTGGCTTGGCACTGGCTATGCTGTCGATGTCTTCTTTTCTACCACGTTCTCCTTTCCTATTCCTCTCTTTCCACGACCGGTCTGTGACTCCCTTTCCTTCCCCTTTCCACGGAACGTCTGGACCGGGAGACCTATAGTTAACGTCAAGATCAACTCTCCTCGTCCTTTCCAACGTTCTTCTTCCACGTGAGTACTCCATGGGTCCCCGCGTACGCAAACACATTCACCAGCCAGGCGGTTTATACAGAACCGTGGAAAGCGAAAGAGCGGTGTGGCTGTGCCAACCGTCTCGCGCATCCCCTTCCGTCGTCTCTCATCCCCTCGGTCATTGTGTATGTGGAAAGTTGGACCACATTCCGGTTGAATGTATTACAACCACTTAACCCGCAAGCTGTCGAGACCTTCAGACCGAAGAATCCATGCGGCGTATGAACCTCTACTAAGACCGATAGTTCGCTTAATAGGCACATTAAGCGTGCTGATGATTAGCGCCGGTTAAGTGATTATATAAGTGATACTCTTTACATATTAAAATATCAGATCGATGCGAAAGATTTTTGTTAAATCTACTAAGTAGAATTAAAAAAAAAATCACAACAAAATCAAAGCGAAATTGTTACCACTGGCTTCAATATATTTCATTTTTATTTAAAAAGATTATTTTTTCAATCGACTTTTTAAAAAGCTCTCTGGATAATTTCCCATATAAAGCTTGATAAAAAAAACACAAAAAGTTTTTCGCTACAATTTAATATTACCTACAATAATTTACACTCGCGAGTTTATTTATAAACTTACACAGAGTTGACCGATCAACTTTTCTATTGAAACCTCGTTTTTTTCGTTATTCCCTTTTGTTAATTTTATTAGAGCAGAGCAATTTTATCGGATGCATTAACGTTTTAAATACTCGCGTCGCATTACACTTTACTCCATTACTCTCGCATACATAAATATATTGTCTAGCCATCGAAGGATATCCGAATAGAAATTTATAACGTGTAAAACAATGAGAAGAGTCGTTTAAGTTAAGTCAGTTAAATTCGCCGAACTTTCGCTGTTTTACTCTGTATAAAATTGGATCAGGTTGGCACTCGAACTGTCGAAAATTCAGACCGTGTCCTTTCTCCTTGCAGCTTGATTCGACAAATTGACCGCTATAAATTGTTTCCCGACGATCTCGTTTTGTGTTGGAATTAGATTTTCTTACAGTTCCTTACTGTTTTAATGGTGCAACACCAGATAGACGCATTTTATCATATTTACTTCGTTTTATTTTGTAAAATATAGATTTCTTAAATTAATGACCGGGGAGGTAAGGTTTGGCTTGCGTCGGCTTGCGAAGCTTCTTCATTAGTAAACCTCACGCTCCATACCATACCAAACCATGCAAGAACTTAGGACACCTTATAGATAAATGTATTAGGACCACTTATCCCACAAACTGTCGGGTGCTTCGAGGTTGTAGGCAACCTCTTAATTATCATAGAGCGCTAAGCCATTGCGCGGGCCGGAAGTACGAGAATACTGCCGTGAGTGCTAAAAGCAACTGGAAACTTCGTCAAAGACTGTAAATAGGTAAGATTATCTTACACAGCGCGCGAAATCCACATGACAAAGGTTCTCATGAACGATAAAAGAAATGTATATGTAAATTATCTTAACACTTTACCTATCGCTTGCGAATTAAATATAGCCTATTCATCAGCTCGCGGTAGACAAAGTGTTAAATGACGAATAATCAATGAATTCCCTGCGCGATTGTTTGTTGAAAATCGAAACATCATTTACACACAGTCGAACAGTCAAATATAATGGCATGCAGAATAAAAAAAGAGTTAAATAAAAGAATACAATATTGATATTAATTTTGTCTTTAATATATGAAACTCTTTACTTAACTCACACTTGATTTTAGCTACATTTTCCGTATTTAAAATAAGAAAAGTATGTATATCTTCAAGTTGTTTGAGAAAGAGAAAATGGGGAAAATACAGAAAATTAAATTAAAAAGAATAGGCTTAATATCTTCTATAAGTTTTGCACGAAACTTCGACTTATTATTATATAAAACATTAAATATTATACATACGTATGCAATATCCAAATCATATTCTTTTATTTTAATCTGTCTATAATTCCGTTATGCCTCGCTTATGTAAAAATATTCGTAGATACATATACACAATTGCTTTTAAAACGTGTATAAGGCAGATATAATATTTCAACCGTGTAGAGCCTCACATTTTCATCAAACAACCGAGTGGATCATAAGGACGCAGAACCGGATGCTGCTTCTTGTCAGCCAAGAAGACATCGCGCTAGCGAGAAGCATTGCGCGTCGCCCTCGCCACCTTCCGCTTGTCAACACGTTCTTTCCAGCGGAGTTCGAGCGTTCCCTCGGTTCCGCAGTGCCCGCCAGTGGAAAACGCAGGGTGAGAGACGTGATTCAATTTAAAAATCATTCGCTAAGTGCTTGGGCTGAAATATCCTTTTTTATTCGAGAAAACACATCGCGCCGCGCTTCTTCCGGTACGGCCATTTAGCTCGCCGCTTTAATTCACGTTGTCCTGGCGGACCCACGTCGCTCGTGAATTCTCTTCGACGTTTCGACGCCGAAATATGGACGGCCGCTCGAACCACTCGCTGGCAACGGTCACCGAGTTGCGGTTTAATCGTCACGTAGTCCAACGATCTCGCATTACGCCTCGTTCACTTCGGGAAGAAAAATGGAAAAAATAGAATGCGCCACGACGAAGTGTGTTTGTCCATTCACCAGCGAGAACGTGTTATCAAAAACGTTACTGCGTTTAAAAAGAGCAAGCGAAAAAGTGTGGAAATAAATAAACGGGTAGCTGTTCGAAGTTTACCGATATCGGCAAACATTTCATTATTAGTTGTTTTAGAATCACATTTATAATCGTAGTAATAAACGTCTATAAAACTCGATTAGATTATGATTGCAATAATTAGATCTGTTTAATATTCGTAATCTCATATTTGTAATTATGATTTAATTAAAAAACTCGGACAATGTTTATTCTGGTCCAAGTTCTATTTTCGCGGTTTAATCGATTCTTAAGATAGAATTGTATACATATGTGTTAATAGATTTTGAATCTATTGTCAGTTAGTAAAAATTGCAGTTAGTAAAATTTTAGATCTTTTAGCAAAACCGTTCTTTCCATGTAATAATTTTCTGCATGTATATATCAGCGATTGAACATCAAAATGATTATCAAAATTTACCTATTGAATTCTTTCACGTCTCAAGACCGGTCTCAGTTAAATTTCTTAACAGAAATATGAGTAGTTACGTATCAGCGACGCAAACATAGACATTTTAAAACGCTAACATGATTATCAGCGATATGTCAACGATATTAAATCTATTGTAATATTTACATACGAGAAATAAAGTTTATCTTCGATCGGAAAAATGTCAGTTTATTTTTGCTATTATTGTTTATTTTCTTTCGAACTTTTTCATCTTAAAGCAAAAAAAATCTTGATTTTAAACAAAGTGAGATTAAACCGCGACATATTTTATAATGATCTGATTTTTTTAATTATTGAATACGCGCAGTTATACTCTTTATGGGTATGATAGAAGACAACGGTAATAAATTAATTTGCATAAATATTTATTCGATCAAAAGATAGATTTTATTCTACAACTAAATGTTATATAAAATTTGTTAGATGAAACTTTTTAAACAGGATTAATCGTTCTATTTTTATTAAAAAAGTGCTGAAATGATACTTATAAGCTCAATTTAAATAATTTGTAAGTTTGTTAAAATTCAGGACAGAAATCTACTTATAATTTTATGTATACGTCACGTAATTTGTGAAAAATATTTGAAAAGGATCAGAATATTACATATGCATGTAAAATGTATATTAAATTACATACATATCAAAATACGCGGCATATAAATATTATACACAATTCAGTTTTAAAATCAGATGGGAATTATAGATTATTTAAAGTGAATTTAACACATAGTTAAAATTAACATATATCCGTTATATATAATAATACATGTCCTGTCAGTTATATATATGTAAATCAAATTACATCGTCATATCGATTCAAATAATATTTGTATCGAACTCTCGGCAAAACAGAACGGAGTCGTTACTTCGCAAGCTACGAACGAATCCACAAAGCGAAGCGCAGACAACGACGTGCTATAACAACGCGTTCGTCATGGATGACTTTGCGACACGCGGGTAGCGTCGTGCTCGGCATACATCTATTTTGTTATGCACAGGTGAATATCTCGTAGCGCTGACGGTCGGTTGACACGACGCTCGATGCCTTGCGGCGTACGGCGCGGCGCGCTGTTTGTACACACGAGATCAGCGCGTTAACGTTCGAGGCTCGGAGTGGGGCGCGTAGTGGCGCGTGACGTGCGTCGTCTCATTATCTTTCGCGACGGCGACCACGTCGATCGCGACGTCGCGATGGGGAGGAGGAGCGCGACCGTTTTTCAAAAATATTTTGTATACGTATCATATTCGTAATAATGCCAAATCGCGTAACCGTCGCATAGTTTTGTTGAACTAATATTTTAATATTTTATCAAAATATGTAATTATGTAGAACGCTCAAACTAGTTGCTACAATATCAACATTTTTTGCAGCATTGTTCATTATTTTTAAGGTTCCAATAAATTATTTTGATGATCCAACAAAATTATTTTCAAATATGTATTCAGCATGTAACCGTCGCAGAGGTCGTTAACATGACAAATAAACAGTGAATTACTTACTCTACGTTGCTCCGCCATTGCCCGAACGAACGGCATCGTGTGTTTAACTAACTCGATTGACGTCTCGAACATTCGGATGCCCGTCTCGAGGCCAAGATTCACTCGTTCGAAACAGGAGTCGTAGCGATAGACAATAAGAACAATTATTGCTTCGAAGAGGCGACGCTTCTTTAACGATGGTAGACGCGATGTAATACGTGAATCGGATAATCCGAGTAATTGAGAGCCATAATGTATCGTATCAATATTTTATCTCGCGAGATTTACGCCGAAAATAAATATACGCGCAACAGGATGTGTCATCATCATTGTTTCTATATTTTTAAATACTAAATACTAAATATAACTTAAATACTAAATATGAACTATTTTTCTCTAATATGCTCTACAGATATACTGATTTATTGTTATTTCATCAAAATAAATAAAAAGTACATAAATGTTTATATTGTTTATAAAATATGAACATCATAAAGAAAATTAAGTAAAAGCTTCGTGTTTTGACAATAACAATATATTTTACTTGTCGTACTTTTATTTTATTTTTTCCTATTTTCGCTTTTATTTCTCATTAATTATCATCTAAGTAATAAACTTAGTTTAATAATGTATTTGATATTAAAACAATCAACTAATGTTATTAATATATTATATCCTCATGACGTTTCCAATTTAAAAAAAATTTTGTTTATATATAATAGCATTTTTATGTTATATATTCGTTTATATATTTGTATATTCTCAAACGATATATTAGTCTCTAACTTGATCCGCGCTGTATCGCGTGATATCGGAGTGAAGTTGGCGTCCTTCGGTCGCTAACGAAGCCTGACGGGTACGAATCACGATCGACTCCGAGCCGAGCGGACATCGCGGCGTTTAATTAGCAAGGTACAGTCGTAATTAACCCCACGTTTTAACAGTCGTCAATCGCATAGCGTAAATTCGACGTTTTGTTCGTCGATAATTTGTTAAAACGCGCGAGATTCATTCGGTCGAAACTTGTCGCATGTCGGGCAGAAGCGACGAACGCATTACGGATGTTGTGAATAATTATCTTTAATTTCGACTCGCCCGCGCGTTGCTCTCTCTCGCTTGTGTCGCGGGCTAATGGGAACGCTCGACAACAATGAGTCCAAAACGCGAGTGCAAACCTGCCCGTCGTTCGAAGCGCGAGGACGAGTTGGAGCGGTAAAAACGCACGTCGCGTAACGTCGCGTCGCCTCGTCGCGACTCGCCACGGCGGGTGTAGCGTGAAGTTGGCCGCGCGCTTCCCGAATTCCCACCGTTGTAGGAGACGTTAGCGTTCGTCCATTACGCTAACTTACGTGACGTCGCGAGTGTCGAGCGGATCGTGACGTCGTGCGCGATCGTGATTCTTTCGCGTTACTTCCCCGTCCCGGTAAAGCGTGCGTCGCGTCGAGTGCGATTAATGTCGGGAGTGCCGCGCGATCGTCGTACTCCGGTGATCACTGCGCGTACGGTAATTAACCTGCACTGCCGCGAGTGTTGTGTGAGTGTCACGGAAGATTCAGCCATGGAGGAAGGTGGCCCGGGGAGGCATCGGGCAACGGCAGAGCAACCGTGTAGTAAGTATTTCACTGTTTATTTATTATTTGTTATTTGCCGTATTAACGGTCCTGCGATGGATTCGTGTATTTCGTGTAGCGTATTCCGATTACACGATTTGGCATTAATATAACGCGTGAAATATATTTTTGAGATAAAAATGATATAAAACATTTTTATATATGTTTTATTATGACGTATATAAAATATTTTTTCACATCCATGTTTAAGATATTTAATAAAATATTTACAATATCTAATATTTGTAGATTTTCATATAAATAATAAATATTTTCTTTAAATATTATATTATTGTTTTATTATTATTTATTAAATATCAATATCATTATTTATTAAATATCAACTTTTTTAAGAATAAATAAAAAAATATTAGATTAAGAATTATTTTTGATATACTAATTATTTTGAGTAATTTGAAATATTTGCATTTTACAGATCAACGTTTGTATTATAATTCCGCTGCTACGCATCATATCGGTGAGTGACGAATTACTTTTTATTTTATTTTAATTTAAATCTAATGGATCTATGGAAATGGTATCGTACACACACACACACACACATATAATTAAAAATTCAAGTTGTACACATGTGAGTATAACAGTATTACAGTAAATATATAACATAGATCCATTATCTAAAAATGGATGGGCTAGGAAAAATCTGTGCAAAAATTTAGTTCTGAGATTACTTATAATCATCCCTTAATTTATTATTCATTTAAGAGTGCACAAAAATTTAAAAAAATAAAATTTATTAAATTAACTGATTTTTTCTTAAATTCACACATTATTGACACGTTTTAATATATTTTCTTTTTTTCTATATTATATGAGAAAATATTAATTATAAATAAATCACTTTTGAAGTTATACAAAATTTATATTCGCGAATATATAACATAAAAATGCTATTATATATAAACAAAATTTTATAATATATTAATAACATTAGTTGGTTGATTTTAATATCAAATACATTATTAAACTAAGTTTATTACTTAGATAATTAATGAGAAATAAAAGCGAAAATAGGAAAAAATAAAATAAAAGTACGACAAGTAAAATATATTATCATTGTCAAAACACGAAGCTTTTATTTAATTTTCTTTATGATGTCCATATTTTATAAACAATATAGACATTTATGTACTTTTTATTTATTTTGATGAAATAACAATAAATCAGTATATCTGTAGAGCATATTAGAGAAAAATAGTTCATATTTAGTATTTAAGTTATATTTAGTATTTAGTATTTAATAATAGTTTATATTTATGTTTTTAATTTTTCTTGTTTCTTCTTTTCATATCTCTTTTTAAATGAATTTGATATTTATTCATTTAAGACCTCTCTATATTCTTCCTGGATTAAATATTACATAAATTGGTGTAACTAAGTGATAAATTGTGATTTTTAACATGTAACGAACATAAAATACAAAAAAGGCTGAAAATATTTTAATCTCATAGAATATTCCTATTAATTTATTCTAAAAGAGCCTGTTAATGGTTATTAATTTTATTTATTCGTAGAACGCGCCAATCTGTGCCAATCTGTGCTAATCTTTCATAGCCTATCCATCCATATTGATTATATTACTATATACTGATTAAGTAAAATGACGTGAGATCCAGCAAAAATTTCAAGAAATTTTTTGTATAATCTGCATAAAAAAGTATTAATATATATTAAAATACATATCAATTATATATATTAAAATACCTTTTATATTAAAATAATATATATATATTCTTAATATATTACATTAAAATAATGTATTACATTAAAATAATGTATTACATTAAAAATAATTTCAATAGTATCGTGAAAACAATAATAACGAAATCTTTATATCGATATATACAAATTAGTAAAAATGTATATCAAAAATATAAAAAATTTATACAAACAATACTGATTGCGCAGTTGCGCATTATTTTTTTTTAATCTTACATCATTTTTAACCGAGTATTATTTACTGTATTTATTTACTGTATTTCGTATGTTACTAACTAAAATTCTTTTTAGTTTTTTAAAGTTTTTTAAAAACCTATTTTATGAATACAATTTTATAAAAATATTAATATGTTTTTTAATCCTTTATGTTTTTAAAGACATTTTTAATTTAATATTAATATATTTTGCTGCAAAATATTTAAAGAGAGATTAACGTATATATTATAATATAAAAAAATATATATGACAAAAGTTATCGATTCTGAAATAAAGTTTAAATCTTATAAATGTATTAAGTACAATGTCTATATAAAAATGCTTGATATGTCTTCAAATAAAAATCATGTAAGTATTTCACATACGATTAATTATAAGAAATTAATTATATGTACATATATTATTGTTGGGTGATGATTTATTCTCATTTGATTTTTTAAATACGATATTTAAGTAACGATCAAAACTGCAGGTCTAAGATATTAAAACTGTAAATATATTAAACATAAAAAATATAATTCTGAAACAAACTTCGTACTATTTTAATATTAGTTAATATTTACTTTGTAAATGCTGTGTCGTGATTAAATATAGAAAAATTTTGAAGGAATGTGCTAGATAAAAATAAAATCTTTTGTTTATTAAAAAATCTATCGAACAATGCTTTTATATTGTTTTAAAATATACAAATCGTAAAAAGAAAGTTAAGTTAGACGTACGGAAATATTCTTTCAATGCGCACGTGATACTTTACGGAGATACAAACGTTCGCGGATCGAGTAGAATCGTTGCGTTATTCCATAACGTCCTGACGTCTCCATTCATAAGTTATGGGGTTCCGAAGTGCAAGAGTGAATTCCGCCACTTGGAGCAAGATCAGCGGCTAACTTTCACGCACCATCGTAAATCCACTCTTGTACTTCGAAACTCCGTAACTCACGATCGGATCATCGATATGATACATTATGGTGTGCCATCGGGATTCGCACTATGATCTCTGGTCTATGACTTCCACGGCGCGCTAAAAATACGCGCTCCAAGAGAATGATATGATATGTATTCGCTGGCCGCCGTCTCCAAAGTGCATTTTCTCACATTACCAAGTAAAATCAAATAAAAAAGCAGAATACTTACCACATCGTGATTTACGATATGGAAAGAAATTGTTTTTACTTGTGCGATCGGATATGGGCAAATCGATAAATTGTGATTGAAATTAATTATTATATATTCATAAAAACTGACAAACTAGCTAAAATATTTCGCGAAGATATTAAAAAATTGAATACTGATCATTAAAATCGAATAAATTTATAATTATCTATGTTAAACAAAATTATGTTAAACAATTAATTTATGTTAAACGAACACACTAAATTATATTCATCTCCTTGAAATAATTGTTTCTTAAATGTCTTTCTTAAATATAAATATATAAAAAAAATATTGTTCACCCTCAAAGTAATCTTTTATGTTTCTGCGTGAAATTTATTTGCCAAAAATTAATAGAATAAACTTAAGAAATTCGCGAGTGTAATATTAATATATGTATAACCATATCAGAAATGTTAGGCGTCGCAATTGATTGCATATTGAACCAATATTGATTAAATTGGTTATTCATACTGCTTTAGCACACAACTGTTCAAAGGCAGCGACATTATGCACGCGCCGACATAGAGCTTACATGTACAGAGCAAATTATCGTATAATGTTCTATTTAATAATTAAAGAAAATGCATCGTAATTTCTATTCAAATTGTCGATTAAAAGCTATCGTATGAATATCTAAGCTATAGCGGATAATGCCAAACCGTGCTTGAGCACATATTAGTATTTAAATTTACATATAGTATGTCGTACACCTAAGGTATTATTCATACGAATAGCTATAACAACTGATTTACGATAGCATAATTACTAATTGCAACATGTTATATAAACGAAAAATAGTAAAGTAACAAAATACTAGTTAGTTTCAAATTTTGAACTAATAAAAAGCGTCGCAAAACTTATAATTAATAGTGAATAGATTAAATCTATAACGAATTAGATAACTGGTTCGTTTTTAGCTTCTCAATTTAATTTAAATAAATTAAAGTTTAAGTTTAAATTAAGAACATAGTGAAATGAATAATTAAAAATCATTATTTCAACATGGAAAATTGTAAAATTAAAATCTTTTTTATGTATTAATGTTAATTACAAAAATAAAATGTGATTTATATCGTGTAGATATTTTATATTGATTAATTAAAACATAGAATCAATTAAAACAATTCGTTTTTTTATTTTATAATTATAAATAAAATAAATGCAAAATATATGAGTTAGAATTGCAATTCGAAATAAATTTGTGAGATTTATTAATATTTTTGAGCATTAAATAGTGTTTTTTGTTTAATGCAGCATTGAAAAATAATTGTGATACCCAAAAATACAATTGCAATTTTTACTGCCGTGAAATTGTTAAGAATCACGTGTGTGGATTTAATCCACTGAGGCAAAGCAATTGCAATATTACACATCACGTAGCCTACTAGACGCTGAAAAATTGTCATCTGCGTCTTAGCAGCTTGAATTCCCAAGCCGCACGCGAATGCACTTTAAGTGATTACAAAACTTCTTTCGCTCGACGTGGACTCCCCTTCTTGCTACGACAAAGTTTAACTCATACTAATTATTAGCATTAGACGGAGGAACGCATTACATAAATCATTATAGCAAGCAAACAAAAGTAAGAGAGAAAGAGAAATCTACAAAAGTAAGAGAGAGAGAAATCTCGTATACTTCACAGATTTACTTTATGTAATTTCTTACAAAGTTTCAGTTTGCGAAACAATGTAAGAGATGAATCACGTATTTTAATTATAATATACATACGAGTCAGTACATATCATACATTCTTTAAATTAACACACATGTTGTGATATTTTGTGATATTTTGATTGATTCGCATTTACTATTTAACTGTTATACATATATACTTTGAGGAAAGTTTAAAACAGGTCACTAATTACGGCTCTGCCGGCTAAAAGTCAACTTCGAAAGTTCAAATTCAGTAGTTTAACAAATAGAAACGTATTTGCTACTTGTTATTTTAATACGTATTCAGTAACTTGCATTTATTTATCGACGCGATTTTAGAGCAATTGATTCATTACACGATTTAACTATCGCGAAAAATATGTCATTACTTATTATTTATTTATTTATTTATAACAACGTAGCAATTGTATCTACTTGTTTTAAAGTAACACTTTTATTTATATTAATATAAAGAAAATGGCAATTTTGCAAAAAATTTGATACATTTATTACTCATACGTGTCTTTACAGTTTTACATTTAAATTTTATTTAAAAAAAAACCACTATATATAGTTTTGCGTTTATTGTTTCTAAATATGAAACAAAAAAATGAAAATCGATGCAAGATTTCCTATATGTTTACGGTACTACAATTGTGGTATAACGGAGAAAGCAAGGGGAAAGAGCGAAGAACAAGCGCGACTAAAGGGAGACTGCTCGGATGTTGCTTCCCATCAGCCAAGAGAGTGAAGGTTAGTTGTGGTATGCGTTTCTCTAGTCAAGGCACGCGCAACGCGTAATTGTGAGGATGTCGGAGGGTGCGCAAAATCGGAGACGTTAGGTAGCAACAGAGGGGTAAAACGGGGGCAAAAGAGAAGCAGCTGGAGAAGGCGCGCCGAAGCCAAGAGAGAAACCCGAGGTCATTCGGCGACGATAGCCGAACGTACGACGGTAGACGAACAGACGAAAAGGCGACACGGGGAAGATGCGGGGCTGCTGCTCATTAAACCACCCTAGTACTCACGTGGCATACGAAATCGGCAATAAAATCATCCCCTGATCATCGAGGTGATAAAAGTAATACCGACACAATGTATGTAAACAATCGAAAATTAAAATCTTCTCGAGAATAACTGTTTGCAAAATTCTTATCATAATATGTACAAAAATCTCTAAAACTCTTGAAGTTAAAATTAGTATTATAAATTAAAATCTGCTAAATTTTCATTTACTTACTTAAAATTATATGTATAAATGATATTATTTATGTGAGGCAATATCGCGTTATTATTCATTTTCTATTATTCGTATTGCGATTAGGAAGGAGAAAATGTAAATATAATATCATAAATTGCAATATTAGAATAAAATACACAAATATTTTAAAAGCAGACTTGAACACGTACAAGTCGTATTATTAGATTTAACAATTTAGATAAAAAAGTTGAAAAATTAGTATATATAAAAAAAGAATCAATTATTCCTACAAAGTTTTTGAAGGAATTTTAACACCAGTATCTGAAATGTAAAAATGTTCGTTAAAATTTATATTAAAATAATAACTAAATTTGTTATTTTTACACTTGTCTCTATCTTATATTTCAAGAAATTATTTTTACAAAGAATATCGAAGTAATACGCGATTGTAGAAAGACAGCAAAAGAAAGAAAGACTCGAAACGCGATACCGATTATTTAAGATTCTTGCAAAGAATGAACATAAAGTCAAACGCAATGCATCGGGATAAATTTCCACGGCCGGAACAACTGAGGAGAGATAAACGAAACTCCCGTTCATCCTTACATAGAGAACTAATAACGAAGTTTAAGAACTCCATAACTCGGCGGTAAATATTACAGTCGGCATACCGTTTGCAGCAAAGCTGAATTGTTCCGCTCTTAATCTCGCGATTGCTCGCGTTCAGCGTGGAAAATGTTTACAACTAATTTCAACACATTCCGAAGGAGAAAAGCGTGATAAGAAATAACTCGTAATTTCGTCAGCCCCGGTAGCGTGATTTCTACAATACTCAACGTTTAAATACTCTTCACGAAGCTAACGTAAGATTTTATCTCTGGTTAATTAAACGGAAGCAGTTATAATGAATGAATCTTTCGGTACAAGTGTCCTAACCTTGCACAAATCTGTCTGCGTTGTGTCAATTAAATTTTCACTCGCCAAGCTTTATAATGCGTCTCGACGCTAATTTTACGCCATCGTACGTGTCTTTTCGACTGTTTCGTCTTCGGTTACGGAGTCACGCCCGCGTGTAGAGGCGCATAGGGATAACTAATTCGTTTCGCGGGCGCTGCAATTTGCCCATGTACGATAATAAACTAACAAGAAGGGAGAAAAATCATCAAGATACCGGAAAAGAACCACGATTTATCCGAGATCCGAGCGCACTGTAATAACAAAAAAGAAATAGAAAAAAAATAACACAGAAAAACAGAAAAAAAGAAAAGAAGCTGCAACGGCACAACCTTAACTTTTCCACGATCGACGATGCTCTTACAGTCGAGCCACGGCACTGCGCAAAAAACAAACTTTCAAACAAAAGTTTTCCTTAATTCCGCCCGCGAGTTGTCGGACGTACGTGACGAGATATTCCCTCTGGCGTCTTCCTAGGACAGAAGCCACGAACCTCTTCCTAGGAAGGACGCCAATTCCCTGTGCCGTCAAGAGCTCTGTCCTCCGAGACAGATGAAAAACGAGTGCCTGAGGAGGATGGCACAGGGCTGACCCCTCGAGAAAGATAGGATACCAAAAGGGATAGGCGTATGCACGTGGAATAATTCAGATTTTCTTATCGCCCGCAATCCGTTTCGATTTTTTAAGAACGCGATCTGGACCGAAGTCTATATTTACTTCGCAAGGAACGCGAACACGACTTTCTGAACATATCGAGGTGGGAAATATTTTATCACGAATGTGTGCTAATTTTGTTTTTCAAACGCCACTGCGACACAAAAGTTGTATCGCTCGCGCAGGAAGATGCATTGCATAATTCAACCACGAGAAACTGCGAACGGAAGATACCTCTCGATCTTTTTTTTTTTTTGTCACTTTAAAGCGCTCAATCGAGTTGAGATCAGTTCTTGAAATAAGAAGCGGAGATGCTCCGGTGTGCGCGGAATAATCTAAGCAGCCGCGTCGCCTATGATCCCTTTCTTTTCGCGAGTGCCGCGACGCCATTTCCCCTCGTCAGCGCGTCTCATCCCTCTCTTGACTGCGCGTGGGAAAACAAACGGGACAGACAAGTTACAGCGGGGCAGCCGTATAGCAATGCGAGGCGGCAAACCGGGCGAGGCGTTGAGGTATTTATATTGGCTTCTCGCGGCGTGACAGTGATCTACTGGGAATTCGACCCCCTGTCCTTCTCCGTCCCTTTGTCTCTCCTTTTTCCGCGTCTACGTTCCTCCACTTTTCCTCTAATTCTCTCTCGCTTGTCCCTCTATCCGTTCTCTTTTATCTCTTTCTCCCGCTCGTTCTCTCTTTCTCCTTCTTTCTCTCCCCCTCCTCCCTCTCTCTTTTTCACACTCGCGTTCCTCCAACTCCGTACCGCTCATTCCCTCTGACTCTTTCTACTTTCTTTCGCTCGCACACCATCGCGTCAGGCATCGTCGCTGCCATTTTCGCGTAGAATGCCGAGAAAAACCAAGCTATACGGTGTCGAAGTAATAAAAGGCTGCGCCGATCCTATAGACAGCTATTAGGCCGTAGCGAACTACGGGAAAGAGAGACAGGTTCCACCGTTCATCGGTGTTACAAGGACGAAAACAAAAGAACCACTTACGGTGCCTGATGGTCGCTATCGAACATATTGCCACGGATACCAGTTTGGCGTGCAATATGTACACCAGACCACAATAACGTTAAATGGAAAACTTTTACTGTCGTATTAGGATAGCAGAAGTAGCGTGCTGGTATCATGCTAATGGGAATTATTGGAATCGCGATAATATTGCGAATGCGAAAGATGTCTCTCGAGGAAAGTTGCTTGATATGCTCTAATAACTCTGATGCGTAAGAAAAAATTATTTCTATCAATAAAAGAAATTATTTCTATCAATATCGAACGGAAATATTAGTTGTTAACATCGCGCAAAATATATAAAAGATAAACAATAAACGTGTGCAATAAAATTATAAATTTACATACATAATGATCTACAATTATCCTTATCGTAGTATTATCATATAATTGTGAAATATATAATTATATTTATCGTATTTCTCTGCCTAACGGAGAATTCAATATAGATTTATTTCATTTCGCACAACACGCCGTGAAAATGAATTTATAAGGATGAATACTAAATCGTGGCATTCAGCGCGTAAAAGAGAGGAGGGTGCAACCGGATGAGCCGACGCTGCCACCAAAATAGCCAACCATAAAAATGTTCAATGAAAATGCAATTAAAAAAATTACTAGCTCATATATATCCACTCGGCGTTGACCTGTCGGACATGGTTTGTTTTTGGTCACAACAAATCGATTGGTATTAGCGACATGCTTGCGTAGCCACACGTATAGGCATACAATTTTCCAACATTGCCTTGATATTTTATTTGGTATTATATGAAAATGATAAGCGATATTTGCAAATTTTAGCAATAGATTTTAATATTTTTACATAAAATCGATTTATCTATTTTGAAATTGTAAATGATAAAGTATTAAATTAATGAAAAATCGTAAAAATTGATGCTAACTAAATCGTGATAATCGAAGCACAGTAAAAAACAACTGAATGAATTTTAATTCTTATAAACAACTGGAAAGTGAAGCTCCCATAACTATTTAGTGCATTTTATTAACGTGATTTCTATACCAAAAGTACGATTAGAGATCATGTTTTTATTGGAATGACATTTTGTCTTTTTTTGGGGAGAGAGAAGAGGGAGAGTTGGAACCACTCGAGACTACCAAAGAAAGAGTAGAAGTCAAAGGAGCGGAAAAGGACGTGCGGCGAGGGAATAGAACCGAGAAATCGGGATAAAGAAGGAAGAAAAGCAACGGTATCCGAATAGAGAGAATTCGGGCATCGCTATAGAGAACGTGCAGGGCTGCTGCAGGGATGTCGTGTACAACTTTACCAATATCCAACACAACGGTATGAGAGAGACAGAGAGGGGGGGGGAGAGAGAGAGAGAAGACGCGTGTGCCAGATGATACGTGTGTATACTACATGCCGAAGATCTCGTTTGGTTGGTGTCCGAATGGACGATGAATTTACACGAACAGCGAGATATCTGGGAAACCTGAATACCTAGCCGAGTATGTCGCTCCCCGTGTCCAGACATCGATCGGGGATGTATGCGGATTAATACATCGCGATCGCTGCCTGGACGATAGTAGACGATTTATCGGTAACTGCGAATAACTTTATCTATGCGAATACGACGAGCCGGCAATTTCCAAGCGAATTGCACGGCGCTTGACTAACATTGATTGAAATAAGGACAGGTCGCGAAAACGCGGATACATGCACACTTGCAAAATTGTGAATTTTGGAGTTATCTAAACTTATCCTGAACTTTCATGAAAATTAAATTCGAAATTGAACTCTCGAGTGTCTTTATCCAAAAACTTTCTCGCAACTCGTACGATTCTAATAACGTACATGCGGGATGATGAACATCTCTGACCACGGCTGTAAATCAAAATATTTGTCGATGTTGTTTTCACGATCGAGTGAAGCAGGCGTGTCCCAAAGTTGCGTCTAGCGTTGTTGTTATGAAAGAGCGAAAGAAAGAGAAAGACACATGAAAACAGCTACAGGAAGAACGAAAGTTACGGGATAACTGTTACGAGACGCGAAAGAGGCGCAGTCGAGCAGACATTTCCTTCCATCGGGGGGTGATTTGAGCTACAGGATGTCGCGCGCAACTTTTCCAATATCCATCAGGAAGGTACACAAAAATGCATATAGACTGACACGTGCGAATTTACACGTACAACATATGAAATAATCGTGCGATTTCTCTCTAACGAGAAGTTACTGTCTGTCACTCTCACGCGATGCCTTCTAAGTTTCTTTTATTGATTCCGTAAATCACGATCTTGTATGTTTTACGCTCGAACACGAGATAAAAGTGTTTCAAAGAAAGAGGGAAGCGAGTCCGGTCTTCTACACGAACACATTCTCATTTTGCGTTAGTACTTCACTAAGAAAACACAAACATTTACATACTTCGCAAGTCCTTGTACACACAGATTCTGATTTATTCAGAAACAAGATAATACTTTTAATTTATGATAAGTGTTCTTTCTCTCTTTCTTATATATTTTAAATTATTATGTAGAAAAGTTTTGTAATTTCTTACAATTATCTTATTCTCTATTATTTTACTTTATTGTCTACACAGCATTTACGTAAATATGTTGCTAGACACTGAAATAAAATTTAAGCAGCACTATATTCATTCAACTTTTGAATGTTCATTCGTTTCTTCTCAAAGCTTGACCTATTTCGCGTGATCTCACACCCTTCATCTTATTATCCTGCACCCATGCATTTTATACGTGACCAGCACATCCAAATAGCATACTACAAAGAAACCATTAAATGGCGGATAAACAGCACTCGTTCTCGTGTCTAATGGCTCTCATACGTCTCGGTCATATTTGTTCCGCGATCCACATGCCGGATACAATATATATCTACGCCCGCGGTTGTAAAACGCGATATGAATATTTACATGGATGTTGGTAACGATTACACGGCGAATACATGGATCTTTCTGCAGATTTGGCAGCCTCAGAAAATTTATCGAATACAGTTTAAATCTTGTTATTCAGTTTTTTTTAACGTTCTTACATAGAATGTTATTTTACATTCCAATATTATACATTTGTTTTCACGGACATTTCACGGATAAGGATCGATTTTAAACCATTAAATTAGAAAAACGTTTCAAATGAACAATTAATATTTTATTTCAGAAATTGATATTTTTGCGATTGATATTTTGGCGAGATTTTGAGATTATTTTATATTCGTTCGCTCCTCAAAATCACGATCTAAAATCATCAACCATATTTTTAAATTAAATTCTATCTCTTAATTTTGACTAATTAATATGATAATTTTAACTAATTAATGTGATAAAATATTAAATTACAAACATAACAAATGATATATACATGTATATCATTAACGCGTACAATAGCAGTTAATTACAGCGTAAGACAGACCGTAACGAATAAACTACGATCGAAAATACATGCCTTTTATTGCGCATTTAATGATTGATAGCGTACGAATTCACATATTCGCTTATCATTATTAATGATTCCGGGATTTTATTTAAGAATGTTTTGGCTATACAATAGCTTGGCTATACGGCTCAAACTTTCGAAATTTAAATGAAAAAAAAAACGACAAAAAATTTTATCATAAATACCCTGAGGCAACTGCAAAAAACAAAACAACAAATAATTTAGTTTATAATAACTCATGTAGACCAGATTTTGCCACAGTTTTAGGTAAATAATATTTAAACGAATAAGTGGATCCAAATGAATTTTTGCACGATTATTTATTAGAATTTTATTGGTATGTGTAAAAAATTTGATTTAATTCGTAATGATTCTTCATCAAATTTGCAAATAAATACTCAAATAAGTATACAAAACGCGATTTTATACAAGAATCAATGCAAACAAAAAATCAAATAACTTTTAAATCTAATGAGAAAATTGTGCTTAAATTTTACACAGACGTAATAATAGAACTATGAAATTTTTATATTTTTACCGTAACGTTTTGAGATGTGAGGCATACATCCTTAAGTAATATTCAAACTACCATTGAAAAAACTCAAATTTTATGCAAATAAAATAATGAAAAGTTTGTAAGAAATAGAGTTTCTGAAAACAACATACGAATATCTCGAATATCTCATGAATCCTCGTAATTTTCCTTTCGCGTCCCTATGTTCTAAAATATTTGAACGATTTTTCACGCGACACTGACAAAGCAAACAAAAAATACTATAAAATCTAGAATTGAAACTCTCCGATCTTTCGGTTAAAAGTATCTCGAAATACGTTAATATTTTAACTCGAAATAGGTCGATAAAAGTTAGCATGACATCAATATTTACTTTAACAACCGATTTTTATAAATTTTTAGAGATATACATACACATTTCTAAATTACACAGAAAATCGAACAAAAAATCTTAAAGTGATAAGTTGTGATGTTTATATCGTTTATTATTTAAAATATACGGAATGTGTGTGTGTGTGTGTGTGTGTGTGTGTGTGTGTGTGTGTGTGCGTGTGCGTGTGTGTGTGTGTGTGTGTGAGCGGGTCCTTATCCAACAAATGAAGTGAACGAATTCAGAAATTAAATATTGATTTTCTGCCCGAGTGTTCAGTCTCGTTTGCTGCACAAAATCCATAAATTACCGTGGATTCGATAATTATTTCCCGATGAAATAAACCGGAAGTCGCGATTAGTTGATTGGGAAAATAATAGCGAAGGCGTATCAGTGGAATGGCTGATTATATTTCTATTTCGTCGCAGCTTTTTCACAAATGACAACGAGCTTTCGCGCAAATATGTGCGTACTGCGTATTGACTTACGTCTATACTGAATATTGATAAAATTGTATGCAACACTCTGTAGGTCCGGCGATGCTTTCAATAGGACACTAAAATCAGAACGCATTCGACAAGCCGAGTTCGTGACCTACATTTGAATTATCAAACGATCCTTTGTGGATTTTTCCTGTACTTCCCAATTCACAATGCACGAGAGTTGTCCACGAACGATTTACCACATTGTGGCATCTTTATATGTTAAGTCTGTCCATCAGTAACATAATTTCCTCAAGTATTATGTAAAAAGACTTTACGGCGCGGAGACTTACAAACATCTTGTCACAAGGTTTTAAAACTTTTTCATTACTCTTTTACAACTCTGTTAGAAATAATTAGCTGTCATTATTATAATACCGACAGTTAATCATAATTTTATTTGAAATAAAATAATGGTAAATTGTAATTAGAGCCCGGATGAGGGCTGCAAAGCAACCGTGCCGTTCATGCTGAGCATCACTGAACGTTGAGAGGTAGTGATGAGGAGTAAAACAATCGTAGTACAGAGTGGGGAAATGCTTTGGGCATTAACCGCTGCTGCGTATAGTCTTACTCGTTTAGCGTTCAGTGACGCTCAGCATAAATGACAAAGCGTTACGGCCCTCATCCGGGCTTTAATTATAATATGAATGTCTCAAAAAGACAGAGAGAATATTCTGTTAACAATAGATTCTTTATAGATAAATTTACTGTTTGAAATTTTTTTAACTTTTTCTTAAGATATCAGAAAAAAAATCATCATTCATCGCGACTTTTTAGCTTAAATTGTATAAGCTTAAATTAAGCTTAAAAATTAGAAGAAATATTCTATTATTTATATATCACTTGAAATTATTAGAAATCACGTACTTACAATCCGAAAATAATTAATATCTCGATATTTTTGCTAAAAAGAGATCAACTATAAAAGAATAATCATCAAAAAACATTTTTTTGAAATGTATTATACATACATAAAGATTGCATTTATTCATTAAATTATGTTAATTATATTATTATATTATTATATATTTGTATTTGTCTTGTCTATTGTATATTTGTATTTGTTTGCACTTTCTATATAATTTAGAATTGACATTTTAATGACGCGCAAATAGTCTGTTTTATTAAATAATTTTATTATCTTATATCTCCCAGTTTTATTAGATTATGAATTATGATCTAAATTTAATTTTTTTTCATCTAAAAATGCTAAATATTTTAAATCATTTGTCTATCCTTTTTCTTTTTTCTTCTTTTTATCTGCATTCAAATGATTTACGCTCGTTTATGTTGCACATTTGCTGCGATCGTAAATCAGAAATCAGTTCCAACAATGAGGTTCTCTCGCATCGGTACAGAAAGAAAACACGACACGCGTCTTTTTATCCTACTCTCGCTGAGATTCGATAAATTTTCTTTGCTGTACAGATAGAAACCGCCACCGAACAATTTTTGTCCAATCAGGTGCTATACGGAACAGAAGGAAAGCGAAGTAGAATGGAGTGACAGACGAAAACAGGAGCATTATCGATTAGAAAAATCACGCAAGTGAATTCATTAGAAAATCCTACTTTAATTTGTTTTTTAGATAAGAGAAGAATTGATTAGAATAACATTGAGAGATATGATCTATAGAATAAACTGAAGTGTTTCGAAAATATGCAAGAAAGATCTGCAAAGGGTGAACATTTGTATGAAATATGTGATGAATCTGAAAGGTTGCGTATTTAGGATCAATAGTAACTCACTGTCACTGTCACTGTAACTTATCGCCTCTACTCCATTTCAATTCGCTCTTTCATTCTACCTTCCGCTTTCTTCTTTAAAGATTATTTTCTGTTCTGATGTTCTAATGTTCACTACGAGTATGAAGACAGAATTGCTATCTAAAAGTTTGCTGCATCCATATTCGTCTTTATAATATTAGGTGTGCAAATTAATTCGCTTTTATCTTGCACACCAAAATTTTTTGCGTGAATATTGGCTTTCGCGATTATTAGTTGAATGTTATTGGTTAATCATGGTCAATTCATGATTTTCTTTTTTTAAGGTTGTCGTACAAATCGCAAATTCACTTTTCATCGTCAGTAATGAATTTGCGGAAATTGATTAAAGGTAAAGGCACCGAATTAATTTATACATTTAATATATCAGCAATTTTCTTTTTTTATTACATTGTCAAAATTCTCAAAGTAAATATAAGATCAGTTTTGAAATTTTTCAGTGAGAATTGCTAAATATTTCCACTCTATGATTTCATGTTTTAGAAAAATCCGTTGCACCACGTAAAATTGTGACAATGTCAATAGCAATATCATGAAGACGAAATTGGAAAAAAAGTGCGAGATAGGTAACTAATCTAGATCGATGCGACCATCGTTTCATCTTTCCGTTTCTGTGTATTCTCACATCGAACGTATCGGACAAAACATATCGTACGCGTACTCGAGCCTGCTCTATCTCGATCGAAAATCAACAGACCAATCCGAATCTCCCTATCGATACTTCGCTTTTTTGCTGAGTAACCACCTCCTCAAAATCACTGCGTCCACGACACGTGGCGTATCAACACCACGGAGTAACAATCAGAAACTCTGATTGATTTCGCAGTCGTCCGAATTCGTTGTCTTCCTATGTCCAATTCTGTCGCATCGCCGTTGCTTTTTTTTCCCCTTTCGATATTCTCACCGTTTTTCCGAATGTACATGATGATTCGTATTTCATCCACGAAACTAGAAAAATTTGATAAACGTCACGTGAGAAACGTACCTTGCCAATGCAAAGATACCCACTGGTTCGAATTTATGAAAAAGATAGAAGTGAATAAAGTGAATAAAATTATATTCGTGATTTTATTCATTTATCACACATTATCAATTCAATATGAAAAATAATCGGGCGAATACTTCCAGTGTCTTAAAAAATATTTTCGACAGAGAGATGATAGTATTATTCTAAATTTATTGGCATAATGTCTCAATATAAACTTACTGCCTAGCGGCACTGTCGAGTAACGAGTCGAACAGAAGTTTATCGAACGTTCTCTTACCTAATCCCACATTTCCACTGCCTTATCGTTGGCGAACTTCTTCGAGGCGCCGGGGTGTACTCGCCAGATATAACTCAGTAGTGGAACAGTGTTAGAAGATAAAGAAGCGATATTTTATTTGGACGCGCACTGCGAATTTCTCTCGATTTCCTCCAACAACGTGGAGATCGTCGAAAGCCGATTTTTTTCTGGCTGTATCCAGCAGGGTAAAGTAATTTTACAGGCAAATACGCCGCTTTGCGGATTTTACGTTAAAAAAGAAGCAGAAATAAAAAAATACTAGCGCAATGGCAGCTACATGACACCGTAGCGCACACACATTGACGTATGCAGTGCAGTTTGTGAGCGAACAGCATGAAGTGGACTGGGGAGGAGAGGACGAAAGAGAGAGAGAGAGAGAGAGAGAGAGAGAGAGAGAGAGAGAGAGAGGGAGGGAGAGAGTGAGCGAGAGAAATTTCTCGAAAAATAAAAGCATCATGGCATCATTTTTTTTATTGGCTCGACGGCGAATCGTTATCACGCCATTTGCTGCAGCCCGACAATAATCCACCCGAACGAATCAATGATTGTAGGCCATTTTCGCGAGGACATTCTATTTTCAACGTATACGATTGTACTTTCGGACAGCCAGATTCGATTCGCACATACATAAAACGGATCTCGCATACACGTCATCACTCGCGGACATCTTGCCGTACATTTTAACATGACATATTTGCGTCTTTGAATCCCATTATTTTCTTACCACTCGCGGCATCATACGTATTCATGATGCTCCCGTGGGACGTGAGAAATATGTGTATATTATATACAGAATCTTTTTGCCCGCCTTATTCAGATTAGGACGAAACTTTGTTACATTGTAACGTTACAGAAACTGACATCGTATCCAAATTTCTTGCGTACTTTTATCGAGGATATCAAATTTACACAAATTATTATCGCCACAAAATGTACACGTATTATGTAGCAGCTATTAAATATATGCGTTTCTATCTATAAAAATCAGGAAAGCAGATACATTGATAAATCGTGATGTAATTTCAAATTTGATGAAATAGAATATATATCTCTAATTTCTAACTTTTAAGAATAGACGCAATCATTCCTTAAAGAACACCTTAACTTTACGAAGTGCACGTGTGCAAGAGGTTTAACGATCCAATTACTAAGCATTGGTAGAATTTTCCGTCGAATAAACGAGCTTTGGATTACGTCCGTGAGTTAGTCGGATGCGCAAAAATATCGATCTGCCTTTTAACAGGCCTGGTATAGAAAAAAAAAACGAGCAGGAAATCTTTGGAATGCAGGAAGCGACAATGAGCGCGCCGCGCGAATGCCGATCGTATGTAAAAAAAAAAAAACATGCCACGCAGCGCGTGGTTTTCGATCGGCGGGACGCTGCAGTGCGCGCCATTCTTCGCGTCCTTTTCACCCTCTCTAACTCCCTTTCTTTTTTTTTTTCGCCACGCCGTGTCGTGCCGTGCCGCGCCGGAAACTCCCGCGGTCGGCAGCGAAACATTTTTCCATGGACGTGGGTGCGCGCCGACATGTGGAATGAGACACGGTTCGCCGGTTGAAAGCTTTTTAATGACCGGCAAAACGACAGATCGCATTTGGACGGGGCTCATGAATGCGGAGAGGAGGGATCAATTGTATTTCGGATTTCGTTCCTTTTTATGCTAATAATCAACTAGCTTATGACCAATCAATGAATTTATTTATTACATCAAAATTGATACTTAATCCTTTTATATCGAAAAGCTTTTTAGATCGTTATCAATTTACGAAGGATATCGAGTTAATGAAAACAACTACGAATAAGTCACTGCTTGATTCAATTTAAATATTAAGTAAAATTAAAATATCATGTCGTAGCACAATTATTTGTTTATAAAACCAATAAAATGTTTTCTTAATTTTGAACTTATAATTAATTTTAAAACCTCTTTTCTCCGCGTCATAATTAATACCAAAAGAATAAAAGAGTCTTTTATTGTTATTTTCTTAAAGCAAAAATTTAATTTCTCTTTATTGCTTTTATTAATATAAACTAACAAAGATCGAAACATTTTTTTCAAAAATAGATTCTACATTTAGTTAGACGATCAAAATAATTCTAATATTAAAAAAATAATTATAAAGTTCTCTCTCTTTCCATTAATATACACATATACAATATACACATATTGTATATTATACATATATTGAAACATACAAAGTTACATCTAAATTTTTTTAGAAGAAGTATAGTATTCTCTACACCCTACGCCCCCCTCTTTGTCTCAGAATAAAAACTTATAAAGATACAGATGTCACGACGAGAAGACGCGTGATGATCAAAATAACCGGTTTCGTATCTCGCGTAGTTACAATCGTGAACGCGATGAGATTCGATGGTAAAAGTTCTGAGAAAAGTTCTTAATTGAATACTTCGTCCTTAATTGAGAGTAGGATACGCAAGAGAACGCGCCGTGTTTTTCGCGACTGCGAAAATCGAAACTAACTTTCGCTCGCATACGGCACATACGCACGCGTACGAGGCAAGCGAAAATGCACGATCGTTAGCGACCGAAGGGGATGAAATGACTTGGCCCAAGGCTAACGCAATCAGCATTCCCGGTTTAATGAGCCCCGGATTCACCCCCCCGCCTCTCTTTATCACTTTCTATCCTTGCTACGCGCAAACGTTTCCTACTGCCGTCTGGATATCCCTTCTGCTGTTAGGGATTACACACTCTCCCCGCTCCAGAGGAGACAGTGGTGGCTCGCAATCGTATCCGGGGTAATTACTACGCTTCCAAAATAGACACTCCCGAGCAAGCAGCTGAGCGAGGTGAGTTTAGCGATATAGCAATTAAAGAATCAGTACGAGAAAAGAAAGAATGAGAATAATAAAAGAGAAGAAGTCAGTGCAAAGAACAAAAAAGGTAAAAAAAGGATGAAATGAAAGTGAAAAAGACAAAAAGGGACAGAGCAGAAGCGAAAAAAAGGAAAGACAGAGAACGTGTAACTTAAAAACAAAAAAAAAATATCAATATAAAGAACAATGCAATGAAACATATTGAAATTTAATTTTCGAAAAAGGAGGCAAAACGAAACAAATTAAAGTTAAACGGAAGCTTAAGGATAAGAAAATCGAAAACGAAATCAAGAGAAAAAAAACAACTCTTGAGCGAGGAATGTGGAAAAGTTTATATAAGAAAGAATCTTGTGAAAGAAAAGCGAACAAAGAAATACAAGAGAGAAAAAGAATTAAAACGCGAGAAAAAAAACAGAGAAAGAGAGAGAGAGAAAAGCAAAAAACAAAATAAAGAATGAAGCTAAGTATGTAATATAAAGTAAAAGATCAAGAGAGAGAGAGAGCAACTTAAAAAATTAATACGGAACAGTCATCTAAGTAAGTAGAAACAGAAAGAAAATCAAGAAGAACGAAGAAATTGGCCAAGAGCAAGGAATATGAAAAACTGTATGGAGAAGAGCGAAAGAAACGGAAAGTAGATAAAATGAAATCTATGCATCGTTCCGCGCTAAAGTGCTGAAAAGTGTTCCGATGTGTCTGCGCTAATCGGGGCGTCAAAGCCCCCTTTCGTTCTATCTTACCGAGCGGAGCCGTCTTCGACTATATAAGAGAAAGGGGATTGAAGGGATTTGGCGCGGGTTGGCACGGAGGGTTGGAATATCAAGGATTTTCGCAGAATCTGGCCCATTTTGTGCTCTGAGCTTAATCGTTTAACGCTGTCGTCTTGTCAAGTAATATGATCGAGAAGCGAATCGATGTGACATGTTAACGGTGTTCGAAAGGTGCGTGATTGCAAAAGTGCGTGATTGTATTGATTGTGAGTTAATCTTTCACTTTTGAATCGTATCTTGACGGGTTGACGCGACGTCCCATTAACGGATATATTATATTTTACGAAAACTGTGATTGTTGTTAAATTGTCGAACCGTAAACTGATAAGATAATGGCACGTCGTATTATAATGTAGTTACAGCAAACTTAATGCGGATAACATCGTGTTATTATCCGATTTTGTATCGCATGGATTTGTTGAAGTTTATGCCTTTTGTTTATACAGCGATAAAAACCGCGCATGGAATTACTCACAATATACCGATTTTCGCGTAATGTTTATTAATAAGTCCAAGTGTGTAGGAAAATATGCGCATATTCTCGATACGTTCCTGAATACGCGATATTGAATTGAATGGATATCGAGCCAACGTGACAATCCATAATTCGGTTTGATATATGCTCTTTGTTTCTAAAAGAATAAAATAAAATAAAATCGTACAAATATACACAAACGATTTAAGAAGATTTAAAAGAATTCGTATAGAGATAGAAGTATAAATGCCGGATTTACAAGAGATACTGCGCCGAAAAACAGAGCTTATCTAGGAAAGCTGGTATTTTCATGCAACTTTCTCCGTAATGCATTCTCACTCCCTTCCGCGTATTGAGGTAAACAATACAATTATCCGGCTCATTTAATCTCCAATAATGTAAACGCCCCGTAATTTAACTCTCTCCCGTGCGACGTAATATCAGGGCATCGTGTCGAAGAGCATTTTTAGCATCGGCTGTTAATAACAATACACGGCGACGAGTAATCGATTTACGGGCCCAAGAAGGAAAGTAGCAGGGTCATAAGGTGGATAGATCGAGGTAAAGGCAGAGGGGCGGCGGTAGTGGCGGTAGTGGGTACCCTAAAGATGCGGCAAACGAGCGAGCGAATAATTACGATATTATCCGCCTCAATACTTTATCCATTTTGGTACACGGAAACCGCTCGCCGCAAATTCTTCGATCGGAGGAGGTTACCGCCACTACCGCCGCCCCTCTGCCTTTACCTCGATCTATCCACCTTATGACCCTGCTACTTTCCTTCTTGGACCCGTAAATCGATTACTCGTCGCCGTGTCGAGTACGGCGTTCGTAAATTAGCACCGAGGCGAACGAGCGTGAGCGAAGTGGTTCGACAAGGTGGTACAAAGTCGAGGGTCGCCTTCTTTACGAGGGTTCAGCCTCCAGTGGGGGTGGTTAAGCAGCAGGCTTTAGTGGCACTTACCATCGCAAACATTATTTTATCATTTTAATGGCGACCTAAGAGAGAGGCCGTAGAGAGGAAGAGAGAATGAGAAAGGAAAGAGAGAGGAGGGGAGAGAGAGAGAGAGAGAGAGAGAGAGAGAGAGAGAGAGAGAGAGAGTTAGAGAGAAACTGATGAAGTACAGGTAAATAGAAACGAAAAGTCGATTCTGAAACAGGAAAGAGGCATAATTCGACTTTGTGGTCTGAGGTTTCGCCGTCTCTCGATTCTCTCTTCCGTTTCTTCTTCTTCTTCTTCTTCTTCACCTCCTTTTCCCCATTCCCCTTTCCTTTCTCATCCCACTTTCTACAATTGACCCTCGCGTCTTCCTCCCGCCCTTTCCTGTCTTATATAAGATTACGCTTGTTACGACAGTCTCCGCTCGACAAGGCGGCCTCATCCGTCCGCTTGGCGTGTTGACTTCGTTAGGGAGGACGAACCGCTTTAATTCACTACCCTCTCGGTGTTCCCCTCGAGCCGCCTGTACTACAAACTAACCCTCTTCGACGCAATGATTCCGCAACTGCCGATTCTCTTTCTCATTCTTACTTCATCTTTTCTTCTTCTCCTCTTTTCTTTGCTTATCTCTGCATCGAGCAATTTCTTACTTTCTTCCCTTCCGCACTATCATATGTTTTTTTTGCATTATAATCTGACGTATGTAGAATGTATGATATTATTGAAAAATATACTTACAAAGAATATTTTAAAATTAATTTTATATTATGAGAGAAAAAATCGAGTATTTCTTAAAATACACACACACGAACACATATATGTCCTCCAGAAAATGTTCCTTCCTCTATCTATTCAATTTTAAAAATATGTATTTTCAAATATTTTCTTATATAAAACGAATTTTAAAATGTAAATATATTTCTCAACAATATCACATTTTTATGTTAAATCTCGTTTATCATAAATCTGCGCAGTCTGTTATCATCCCTTTCATCATGGTTTGGACGTGACGCGATCTATGGCTACCAGTATGCTTGTCTTTCATCCAATCTTAAAATGCTTTCAGTCTCTTAAATTTTCTAGACCAAATAAGCCACAATCCTGTAATGTCTCTTTTATTACATTGAAGAGACCTCTTTTTCCGATCTTCTTTTATCTCGCTGTAGTTTTGGCCACGTTGCTTCGTATCTTCAATGGCTTCTTTCTTTTTCTTCTTCTTTTTCTTTTTTCTCTTCTTCTTCTCTTTCTTCACCTTTCAAGTCCTTTTGGTTGTATTTTTTTGCGCGTATGCCTATCATCAAGGCCTTAATTTTCTTTTTTGTCTTCATCTTTAATCCTTTTTCTTATAAATCATAATAATACTTATTATACAAGACAAATTTTATAGTAAATACTTTGCAAGGATAGTAACTGATATTTTGATCGTAACATTTTTTTCTCTCATTTGTTTAGTATATGCAGCATATAGAATGAGTATGTAAAAATTTAATTTAAATTTTTAAAATTTCGTGAACATGTTCCTAGATATAAAAAAAACAAATGTTCCTATGAATATTAAGTCACAAATGCTTCGTTGTCGAAATAATGAACACAAATAGATTTGAAATAATGAGTCAGATCAGATTCTTTCTTTCCACGATGTTATGTCTCTAATGTGTCGATTTTGAGATAGTGTTTGTTTACCAGCACACGCTATTATAACCCACTGAGAGGAAGAGTAAGGGAATTTTTTAATGTAGGTCTCCGTACTTCAGTACAGAAGAGACAACGTACCTACAATCAAGTCAGAATGCTTAAAGCAACCGAGCAGTATTGATTCGTTGATTTATTATAATAGTGTAGAGAATATTTTTATTTGAAGAATTGAGTGATATTCATTTACTATTCATATTATACTACTCATTCATTCATATACTACTGTATTTATTTTCATTATTTCGACAACAAAGCATTTGCAAATGTTCATAGAGAATGTCAGAAGTAATGTTCGTAGAAAACATTTATTCTTCCTTTTTATTCAAGAACACGCTCACAAAATTTTAAAACATACTTATGATTCACCCTGTATAAATTTAAAACAATCAACTAAAAAATTTCTTTGTCAAATATTATTCACGTTTACCTCTTTGTATTTCTTTGCTATTGTTTAACAAATGTTTATTTCTGTCTAATTTATACTGCGTTAGAAAGTTAGAATGCTTAATCTATTTTCTCCATTATTTTATTAAATATTGAATACGTTTTTGATTATTTTCTACATTTGATTATTTTCTTTCTTTAGTGCTCCAATTTTTAAATCCTTCTCGAAACTTGACTTTACCCCTTATTTTCCTGTAATAATTCTTTGTTATCCTCACAACTTTAATAATACATTTATATACATAATAATAATACATTTTTTAAACAAGATCGGCAAGCTACGTACACCATGTTTGATATAAATGCAAAAACGTTAAAGAACTCTTAAGAAATCAAAGATTAGGCTCGTCGTCATTTTGCTGTCTTTTTTACAATTTTTCGAACCGGATAAAAATCAATTTCCTTTCTCACCGCCTTGGAAGAACTCACACTCATCCCTCTTATTTTCACTCTTTCATCTCTCCTTATCTTCTGCTTCATCAACCGTGCGACCCGTACAGTTTCATCTATTTCTGTCCTTAACGGCTTTCGTCGTCTACTTCATCTGCTTTTTCTTCCGACTTTCTTACCGGCCATCCGAACATAAGGCCGAGGCCTCGCACCACTCCTTCGGAGATATCCATCATCCTTCAACGCAGATTTTTAATAAAACTTCTACAGCCTCGGCCACGCAGCCGCTGCTCTGCTCTCCTCGGCGCTGTGCCTCCCGTGCTGTGCTTAATATTTCATCCCATCTATAGTGATCATCTACGAAGCCCCTGATTTGCCTTCAACGCTCCTGGCTTGCCTCACCCCTCTCTCTTTCCTTGTCTGTACGAACAACGAGGCGATCGATTCCACAACGGGACCATTGTGGCCGGTATTCAAGTCGTAAAACGACGTGTCGTCGACCTCGCCGTCAAATAAGATTGCTACTTATGAGGGACACGATCTAAAACTAATTGATCCTTGAAATATGCTATTAGATACAAAAATATAAAAGCCACATAGATTTTTATTCAAATTTTGGGATATTTTAGTAGAAATATTGCTTAAAAACATTAAATAATTTTGATCTCAAATTATTGTTATATAAATATTACAAAGAGTGTAAAAAATTATTGAGATGTGATGGAAGATGCGCGAAATTATGTTACACGGAAATTTTTATTTTTTTGTTTTTTTTTGTTTCGCGTGATAATATATATAATGAATATATAATGTAACTATTTTTAGAGATAAAAACAATATCGGATTGGCTACAAAAGTTAGAAACTATTTTCTCTAGAACTACTAGGATAGTAATATTCTTTTCTGATATTTTAAAATATTTTCGTTGGTATCCTTTATCAAACAAATGGGGGTGAATGCCACTCTAATACATATTATCTTAAAATTATCTTTTAAAAGGGTACTCTCTTAAGTACAAGAAAGGAATTTTCCATTATATTTCTTAAACTATATGAAGCATAAAAAAACCGTTTATTCTTATCACTATACATATTATATATATACTATATATTTATACATATTTTATGTGTATAATTAATATTTTAAATTTATTATTAATTATACGTATTAATATTTACAAAAATTGTAATATTAGTACAAAAAAAATCTGTTATTCGTGTTAATAATCTAACGAAAATGAATGAAATATAATAATCTGCTGAATAATATTATTGCGGGAAAATAAATAATGTATCGCTGTTGCTCGTGCAGACTTAGAGTAAGTATAATTTTCTTCACATATCCATGACCTGTATCACGATCTCTTTCGTAATCTCGACTGCTTGATTGGATTCACAATTCAATTATCACAAGTCCTCACGAGCGAAGATCGATAGAACATGCAAACTCTATTGCTTTTGCACAAAACAAATAAGTAGGTAGATACCACTGTACCGTGAAAGAGGGCCGAGAGTCTCTGGTGCAAATGAACGCAAACAGACTCGAAAGAAGCTTAGAGAAAATTATTTCGTCGTAAGAAAGAACGTAAACCTTTCCTTCGTATTCCTATAATTTGATTACAAGTCGTAAATATTGTAGAAAATCCCGACTATGTTACAAGCATTTAATATTTTTTTTAAGAAATAATTATAGTAATTATTTGTCTTAGCGTTATTATTACTATTATTATTAGCATTTTATATAGAAAATTGTTAATTTGTTTCATTTAATATAAATAAAAAGCAAGATCTTATTAATAATTTGAAAAAAAAATAAGTTCGCTGCAAAGAAAAAATATCACGATTGAAATTTGAGTAAAAGGGGTAAATATCGATACTGCGGTTTTAATTTATCACTTATTGTGTGCGGTCTTTTAATGTGGCTTCCATTTTTACAATATTTAAAATAATGTCAATATTGGAAATTACGGTCGATTTTAAATTCAAATTATATAGCACCGTTATAGATATGATAATTGTATTATTAAATTCCCAATGATTATCGACAGTCGTTAGAAGGAGTTGTAACGAGATCCATAATTTCATAATTTAAATTAAACGATTTATGATCTCACAATTCGAAATATTAAACCAAAATCAAGTGCACAAAAAGAAATAATTTAATTTTTACATTTTGATAAAGAAAAGCGTAAAAAATGTGCAGTTTAATTTTAATTTTTTTATTTCTAAAAACAACTATGTATTCTTATTGCCTTTTCACGATTGCAACGCAGTTGAATGCATGCAAATGAAGACTCGTACGCAAGCGATCAACGGAGGACGAATCGACCGCCAGATTGCACGCAATGTTACAGAGATATTTTTCGGGCAGGATACCGACATAAAGACGTCGCAGACAAGGGGTTAGGAAGGCGAACGAGTGAGGATGAGAGGAGTAGCGGGACCGGAGAACAATTCGGAGATTCGCGGCACTAAAATTTCACGACTATGTCGGTAGCAATTTCGACTGATCGAGGGGGTGATGCAGCCGCATCGTGTCCTTGTCTATTTGTGTCCTTAGAGCGACCGAGGGTGGCGACGGAGAACGGAAAGGGGAAGGAAAGGAGGTTTCGTGAGACCATCCGGAATCAACGGTCGGGAAAATGAGTGCCATCTCTTCCGGAACACGCACCCGGAGGATTCACGCCGGTGCCGGTGAGAAATTCACGGAAACGGCTACGTCGGAGAAGGGTGACGAAATTCCATGACTGATGGCGGAGCGAAAATTTTTCGCCGTCAAGCGACACGCCAATTTTTTAACGTAAATGAGAGCGCCGTTAGATCATTACTGCGGTATGCATTATCTTATTCTTTCCTTTGATCGTCGTTTTGTGCCAATTTTTTTATTCATTCAAATCGAAAATCATCTTTCCTCTTCCGAATATTTATGTCCAACGAGTTAATAGTGGAGAATTATGACCGCGCTATACATTTTCAAGTGACGAGATGATAATATTCATCTTTTATTTGCATATGCACATGCTTGACGACAAAGTTCGATCAAATCCACAACTATCATTTTGTAATTACTTTTTGGCGATTGTACTGTATCCTTACTCTTCCCTCTCTCTCTCTCTCTCTCTCTCTCTTTTTCTCCTCTTTTTCTCGTATCTATCGTCGTTCGAGAAAGGCACAACATTTCACGGACGTCATAAAATTCGTAATGTATCTGGAAATTTGTCGCATAGGGGTTGGTGAATGGTATTTAAATCACTATGTGAGTGTAAATGTCATACTGTCCATCATGTAAGCTAATGGTCAGTTCACGATGACTGTTATTGTTGCGACGACAACGATTACATCGACATTTTTACAGCTGCGTATGCACAATTGTGACAATCGCGCTTCTCTAAACACGGAATGAAAAAGTTGTAAAAATGGTGTACACATGCGCTTCGAAATTACTACATGGAGAAAGAGATACTTCAAACGTCATCGTCAGCGTTTTATTATTTCATCGCACGTAATTGAAATTATCATCCCTCATCAAAATTTCTTTTTACGACGCGTTTTTCTATTATGTTAACTGATTTGTAATAGTCTCAAGAAGCGCTGCGATATCGAATCTGCTGCTTTATGAAAGTTTAAATGCGTTCAAAGAACAGATTAGTTTAAATTGAATAGAGCATTTATAAATTGAGTCTTAATTTTTATAAGATTTATACTTACATTCATCTATTTTTATTATTTACGTTATTGAGTAATATATACATTGTAATATACATTGAGTAATAGTCTCCCCATTACGTACACTGTTGCAAATAACATCGACAAATACCTTTTGACGTGATGCATATTGGATAAAATACAGAACGCTTCGGGATAGGATTATCGTAGAATATTACATGTTGCAACTATACGCGGATGGAAAGAGGTGTTAGATTGAAGAATCTTTCGAAATATCTCAACGTCATTTTTCGACTCTTGTCGGATAGAAAATATTCTATCGAACAGGCGGAATAGCCGGGGCGGACCGGAGAAGAACAGTACGACGTGGTTCGGATCATCGGGGCGGGCCGGAACAGCAACGAGAGAGTCGAAACGTGGGGATAAAAGGTCAGGAGATTAACGCATCGATTAGTTCGAGCACGGCGAAACACTCTTCGGCACTTTGGCACCGCATATGTGTATATATGTGCGTACATACGTGTACGTGTACGCTACCGTCACGTTCGTTCGAACGTTCTTTTTATTATGCTTCCCCAAAAGAGCCCGGATGAGACCTCATTGCATCGCACGGAATAACGCAGAGAAATTCTTGACAAAAATTCTTTTTTCCAGAGATAATATTAATTTCCCGTAATTCGTACATCTTCGGTACGTGTCGATTTCGCATTATTAATAACTTCGCTGAAGATGAATTAGAAAGGAGCACTCCGGCACTGTAAATATCTCATTAGTTTCCGCTTTTACATGAACGGAAGGATTAATTAAAAAAAAACGAGGCCGCTAGTGGAAGATTTATGCTGCTGGAAAGGATGCTCCCGGTCCGGGAATAAGCTATAAACATAAAGATTGCAAAAAAATGAGGTTTCGTAAAAATTAATTCGACATGTATTTTTTAGAAATATAAATGGTATTAAGAATATATTGAGAATTATACGCATCAGAATATGACATACTTTCTTTTTCTTTTTTTTTTTGCAAGTATTAATAAGAGAAATTTTAAACAAAATATATCAGAAAAAGAGAGAGAGAGAATAAAGTAGATATATCTAAATATAAAATTTAGATTGATATTTATTGAAATAGATATTTATTAAAGTAGATTATGTAACAAGATTGAATTTTTCGCCCTCTGCGTTTCGTACTAATTGGATAATCAATTTTTAATATTAACGAATCTAAAGTGAATTATTTAGGTTCTCAGTCCCACGCTTAAATCGTAGAGACCATTTTAAAATTGTAACGCATGAAGATATATCACTGCAATTTGTGTCGCGTAAATTATTTTATTAGAAGACCTCATTCTCAATATAGAAATACAAAGAAGGGATACAGAGATAACAACTAAGTTAATTATCTTATCTATGTGCTGTGAGCAAGCATAATAGTCTTGACAACCATCAATTGAAACCTTTTATAACAATCAGTTATATTTCCATTTGTATCAATTGAGACAAATTACATTGACCGAACATCCTTTATTCGGTTTAACGAATGCAATGAGCCTTCAAATTTTACAATCTTGATCCATATATGCAATTACGACGTTAGGATTTAAATATAAAATGCGAAATGGAAAACGAACGAAGATGCCGGGTGTAAAGTATTGCGTTTTGCAAAAATACAAATGCATCTTTTAAATAACAGTCGAGAGCAATAATAGACAGCGTTACATGCACAAAATGAAAAACACAGACGGAACGAATACGTAAACTAGTACCTGTGCCACGTCGGAAGCCAGCAATTTACGTGTTAAAGCGGAAATAAGAGAGAAGAAACGCTGCAGAAGCGCGGAGGTTTCGTCTCACAAATGCAAATACTTAATTTTTCTCTTTACGTCAACTATGACTACATTTCCTTTGCGTTTTTGATCCTGGTTGAATTGCATTTGCAGTTTCCGCAGTAATACTAACTTTTTATCCGCCATTTAGACATTTTTCTCCTCTAAATGTAAATACGCGAATACACCAACCGGGAATGCGTTCGCGAGCAGACACGAACCATTGTGTTATTTTATGAACTCAAATAATGAAAGCATTCTCTAATGACGTGAAAATTTGTGCCATCTTTCAAGATAAAGATTTAATCCGTAAAGAACAAAACTTTTGTTAACACATTAGATTTTTATTAGATTTATTTTTGCTTATATCTTTCATCTTCTTTTGTAGCATTTTTCAATTTCCTTCGTTGTGAATACAGCTTCGTATGACACATTTAAATTATAACAATAACTTGTCAATATTCCAATAATATTTTCATCAATAGTTCTGAGATAATTGGCTGTTCGATTTTAGGACGTGTCAATCATATCTGGATTTTATAGACTTTTATATACAGAAAAAGATTGATGCTGCCAAATAAAATTTGGCACGAGTCTCAGTTGTTACAATAAACTATCAACACACGATTCATTTGAATCTTTCTCTTATAAATTTGTTTTTATTTCGTCTTATTAATTTGTTTGTCATTAGCAGGAGAACGTTCTCGTTTAAAAAAAAAATCAATGAAATAATTGAAACAAGTGAAAAACGTTTATTTCTCTGCTATTTGCAATCAGAACGATTTCGCGGGTGATGAAGGAAGGCACGAGGCATCTTTTTTTTTTCGTTTTTCTTGCGACGTTTCCTTCGCGTGGTCGCTCATCGAAACTACGTAAGCTCTACTTACCCCCGCGGCAATAGTGTTGGCTTTGGTTTGAGGTTTGGTCGCGCCAAGCCGCGTGTTTGCGGTTTTGCTGTCGGCGCTCCGAAGTAGACTCCGCGCACACTGTATATCCACATATATCCACAAACCCTGCCGTGTGTCCTGACGACAGCTCTCGAGTACTGTGCAAGAGAGTGAACGGACGCGATCGATATAACGATAGATGTTCTGCGAGCAGACAGCTCGAGCTTATCGACGAATCGCGTGCCGCACCGCTCTCGTGTGATTTGTGGGGATAAAAACGCGCGGGATCGGTCGGTGTCAGATTTTTCGACGATGAGAAAAAAAGCCCACAGCGAGCGGGGTCAGCGGAGCTGATAGCCAAGCGAGGAAAAATCGATGATTATTTTGCAAAAAAAAAAAAAAAGCCTTCCCGTATGGGACACTGAAGCTTTTAAAGGTAGCGAAAGCTCGCATTTCGGCCAACGTGATTCTCTTCCGACTGCCAGAATCTAAATATGAAAAATACAAATAGAGCATATGTGTTCTGACAAAAAGCTAGCTGAATAAAAAATATAATGACGAATAATATTAAAGTAAAGTTTCGATTTACAAGAATATTTATTCAGTTGATAATCAAACAAATGAGCGATATCCGTTTAGAAACGCATTTGAGTAAGAGTTTTAAATAAAAAATAACGTCATGGAAGATGCAGGTACAGTACATCGACGGTTCCGATATGTTTAATTCCATTATCCTCGTTATCCCCAAAAGCGCGGTCAAGCATAACACAATCTAACATCTTAATAATACAACCTGGTACGAACTACCTTCCAGTTCATTACCCATTCCTGTCTAAGGGTGAAAGCGAATCGAGGATAACGAACCTCTTGGAGCTTGTCGATGGTGGCGGGTTGCACGCCGAGGATCACTCGAAGAATCGTTCGGGCTAATTAATTGGAGAATAATCTGAGGAGAGCTTAATACAGACATACTCATCTATAACTCTTGACTATGACTTTTGACGAGAGGAAACGACGTGAAGTCAAGAAAAAGAAACACGAGGGTGAGGAGATCCTCTCGTAGAAATGCTGTATAAAATGGAACCAAATTAACAATATTACGAGGGGGTATATTGGTAAAATAAATATTCGCCTCAATTCAAGCCTTATCGAAATAATGCGAATCGAAGTATTTTTCGCGACGTATCCATTTAGGGAAAATCAATAAAAAATGCTCTACCTTCTTGTTCAAAATTTTGGCATTATCATATTTCTTATTTTACATGAACAATATTTGATTGTAATGAAAACTCGTAACCCGTAGAATTTGCCAATATATTTTAAAATATATTATAATACATAAAAATATATTTGACACGTATACGTGTGACTTTCGTCTAAACCGAATTTTCGACGACCCAGAGGACGAAAAAAATGGCCTGTATCCCTGCTAGGAATCGAAATGCGTTTTCTTATCAGGCATCTCTTCCTCATACGATTTCCGCAGAAATACCGATCGGCAAAGCCAATATCCTTACGTTTCACTAGGAGACTCTGGAGCCGCGATCAGCATCGCGGAATAGTATCGGTAAATCGAGGAATTCTCCGTTTAAGAGATACGAACCAGCTGTACGTCGGGCAAGCGACCAAAGAACAATAACGTCGAGGAGAATTTTTACTTCCGACCGGATGCATGCCACCGGCTACGGTGCTGGTGAATTTACATTTTCGTTGGTTGCGCATCGAATCATGCATTTCTTCCTTTTTCTTTTTTCGCGGCGTTCGCGAACAACGTGCGCACGCAGTCCCGCGATTTGTCTGTATCAAAGCGTAAAAACCGACAGTCATACACATGACCGATACACGCGCAACTGACCGACGAAATTCCAAATAAACTGTCACTGGAATCCTGATGAGATACATGTGAGAAAAACAGCAACATATATTATTGTACAGTTATATTATTAAGATACGCAGACCCGTGTTTCATTCGTACGAGCGATGACAATATAAACTTTTTACACGATTATGAAAATGTAAAATGCGAGTAAAATCAGAATTGTGTTTTCGCGGAAACGGACAATCGATACGATAGCAGCAGGATACGAACTGTGACTTGTATAAAGTGTGAATAAAAGTTTGTTAGATGTATAAGACATCGTTGCAAAGCTCGCAGTGTTATTGATTCATTGATTTTTTACATATTGTGTATATATATATATATATATATATATATATATATATATATATAAAACTCTATGAAATGCTGAAACTCATGATTTATTACGTGAATTATATTTACATATAGCTTTAAAATATTAACATAATAGAAATATTAAAAAATTAAGGTTTTCTTAACAAGATAAAACTTTTACAAAAATTAAAAGAAATACACAAAGAAATATATCGATGTAATAGTCTCTCTATCAACTGAGAGTTAAAAGCGTTGAAATTAATAATAGTAGCTGTTAAATTAAATTTTTATACAGCGTTACGAATTAGCTTTTTCTGATGTACAGCAATGAATATTTTAAGGAACAAAAGAAAATTTCTCGGCGAGGTATATATCGACGTGCAGTAAAAAAAAAAATTGGAATTTTAATATCTTGACTAAGCGGTTATTTTTCTTGGCCGGTGTGTCTTGATTTGTGAGAGTGAACGATTGATCTTTACGATGCCGGCGAGTAAAAAGAAGCTATGAAAATCTTATTGCAACATCGATGAGGATTAAATATCGTGAATTTTTCTTCGATAATACGCGGGAGCTCACCTCGACGAGCGATTCAGAAGACCAGAAAAATGTAGAAATACGTTAAACGCGATAAAATTTTTTCGCGCGTAAATGTACCCGTTAACGACGTCAAGCGCAACTTCAGAGAGATTGCGAAATAATTCGGATTCCCTGGCAATGAATGCAAAATTATATCAAACGAAGTTCAAAGCGATATAAAATATCCCGCCTTGTTCCGTCCCGGTGTCCAGAGATAAAAAAAGATCTTTGTAATTTATACGCTCATTTCAATTTAGATTGAAATTAGGACTTTTATTTTGTTTCACGAAAAATTTGCAAAATTAATGTAAAATTAAATTCCTCTCTCTCTCTCTCTCTCTCTGTACATTATTATACATTGCTACTATCTCCCTTACGTTTGTTGCAGATCGATTGCTCTCGCGATTTCTATTACACGTAAAATTATGGCGTGCCGTTACAATAAATCGCGAAATTACTGTTTGCAAGATTAAAAAGACATGCAACTACCAGCAGTAACTGATCGATGTAACTCTATAACAATTACTTTCCATTCGATATACGTGTGAACCTGAATACGGTAAGCGGTAGACAAAACGATTGTAGAATGATATAACGTTGATCACGGTGAGCAGGCACGAGGGTTGGTTTAAGTGCGTGTTTAGCGGTTGCGATCCCCGATGGCCTTTTCCATGGGACACTAAAGGGCACTAAGGGGCAATATAAGGCTCGTAAGGAGGAGTGGTAGTAGTGAGAGGTAAACCGTTGCACGTACTCAGGCCACAATATAAAATCACTCCGCGCAAGCGCCCGACAAAGTATTGTCCGGTTCGATCTTCGACATGTTTCAATATGAGGGAAATCCTCGCACAAGTTATGCAGAATACAAAATCTAAAAAATATTTTTACAATTTTTCATACAATTAATAATACATTATATTAAAAAGTCAAAGATAATTTCTTTGCTTGCTCAGGATATAAACTTTAATAAAATATGTCATCATTAAAATGAAGCAAATTTTTGCGCTTTAGACAAATTATAATAGAAGTGAGTAAAAAAAATTGGTAATTAATTTACAAAATGATAAAAAAATATGTAAAGTTTTAGTCGACGTTTTAATACAAGATACATAAAAATAAAATTTAATTTGAACGATTGGCAATAATTTTAGCTCCGAAAAACAAAGTTACATCCTATTTTTAACGAATAACGAAAAGTTCGAAGAAATAAAATTAAAACATTCTACGTTAATAATTATATTAAACTTATCATAAAATAAATAATTTTGAAATAGCGTAAAAAGAGATGCATCTTAAACACATTGAGAGAACGCATCGCTGATACGATCGAATTCTTCAATTTGAGACGGGGAAACGAGATGACGACTATTCGAGTGGTGCGACATATAGTGTGAGACGAGCTGGCGCGGATCCAAAAAGTACCAATTCAATCTTACTTCCCTTTCCGGATGTAAAATTTCAGGTAGCCGTGTCGAACTTCCGACTTCCGTTGCTCATTCTGGCTACTGTAGCGTTGCGAGTATATGTTTCTGGTTCGCATTCGCGAATACGAACGACATTGTAATAACACATTTGCCGAACTATTTAATAGTTTGGCTTTTCTTCGTTCTTTATACATCTTTTAGATTACCTTAAAATCTTTGAAAAACATTGTAAATAAATAGAAAACTCATTCTTTCGTGACAGTGGAAACGACGATAATAAAAGATTAAATATGTCTAAGTTAAAATATTAATGATGACAGTTTTAATCGTGTGAAAATAGTTAATATCAACTAATCTCTAGACAATCAAATTTCTTGTTTAAGAAATGAACAATATTATTATATTCATTAACGATGATATAACTTGAATTAATTGTAGTGGGAGGAAAACCGATGATATTAAATAAATTAAGATAATCAAGTTACTTGAAATCTGATTTCCAGAAATCTTTAAAGTTATCACAATTAGTTCCATTCAGATAACTATTATCAATTTAACAATTGATAATGATTACCAATTCGATCTATTCGTTGCTCGAAACACAAAGATATATTTAATGTAATACT
>JANQDE010000022.1:204711-229264 GCA_037157785.1 Cephalotes varians
CATGGTACCATTAATTTGTTCCGCGTACGATAGCAGCTGAGTGAGATGAGTGCGCCAGATGAGAAAATTATTCAAGATCCTCGAAAATATATATTCCTCTTCGCTCTCGATTTTTCTCTAGCATCCCGCGCTTCGAATTTAATGAGGTCCTTTATTGATGAATGACATTTATCAAAGTATCTCAGTATCGTGGGAATACGTGATCTCTCTAACGATATCACGTACTCTTAATTCTCTGCTAACATGATTTTTTCAGCGGAGATTGAATTTAGAAAATTACGAAACAGAAAGTAAAAGGATACGCCGGTCTTTAAAATTTTAATTAAAAGTCGACTGAAAAATAAAATATTGACGTTTAATATTTATCCTAAAACTGTACTGCCCGCTCGTTTTAATAAAATTGATTAAATTTTTAATCTTCGATATTAATGTAAACTGGTATATGTGTGTAGATATTATTGATTTATTAATTCTTATTAGTTGTTCAGCAAGTAAATATAATATTTTTGCTTCTATTAATATTACAATATGTAAGTTAAATTAACAAAAGTAAATACACGTCACGTATAAATAAATGACATTATACAGCAAAGCGTAACATGTTATTTATTCATGTACGCACCTTAAACGATCCAAGATCTTTCACACTGCATGCCAGTTTGACATTTCGTCCTGCTGGTACTGTAATGTTGCCTATTTCGTCAACGAATTCGGGATCAGGAATGGTGGTAACTGTAAAAAAATAATAATCACAACATAGAAATATATGTAATATACAGAATATACAATTTTCTAATTGAAATTTAAAATATTACTAGATATTCAACTAAATATTACATTAATAAGATATTACATTATATAAAATTACGAAAACATGTCTAAACTAGCATACAATAACTAACTAAATTCTGTGTGTATTTAATTATCTCAAAAGTTTTGTTTAATAAAATTAAACAAAATATTATATGCGTAAATGCTCAAATTATATTTCATCCCTGCAGTACTGTTTTACAACATATTGTTTGTACAGAGGGAAACCATTATTTCATGTGAAATTTTAATTAAATTTTAATATGGTTGTAACGGAACATCCGTATGTGACGCCACAATGCGACAAAATCTTGCGTTAAATTTACCTAACAAATATGAGACAGTTTCGGATCTGTCAGACATCGTCGGGTTTTGGAAGGCGGGCAAACTCGATCGACAAAATCCGATACAAAGTTCGACGAGGGAATTTTTTGAAATCACAACGTCAGTGAGTTTCTACGAATGCGCCAAGGGGAGCATATACTATCCGTACATTCTCCGACGTTGCTGTACTTCAGGAAAGGGGATCGATCGATCTAGGGGCGGTGTACGCGTGGCTGCGTGGATGCGCTTTGAGTTATAGAAGCTCACCAGTCGGCGTGACAGCTTAGTTATTGAATACAAAATGCAATTTTTCAAGTCTCTACCGTGGTATCCCGCGCCAGCCTCCAACCACCATCTCGAAGAACGTGGCGGAGGTCCTTCGCATATGCGGTGATCGAATCTACGAGAGGATTTCGAGATGCTTATATGGAGATCGAGCTCCCACCTATCTGTCCCGACGCTCGCATTTCTCCTGCGTGATGTTACTTCATGCGTGAGGCTCGCATTTGCGTAAGAACGTCACGTGTAGAACACGAATTCGCAATCGGTATGTCGCGAAAACGAGTTTATGTACGATATCACTTTACTGTTCTATATACTAGTGTGTCAAATTAGATATACAACAATTTCCATTTATTATTCTCGGATGTGCTTTACCTTGTTCATGTTATATTTTGTCGAAATGTTTTAAATTCACTTATCGCTGTAATCTTACACAAATATTGCACTTTAAACATCCAAGTGTTAGAAATGTCTACAAGGTTTTAAGTTTTATTTAATTTAATACACGTCATTCAGATATTATTATAGATTTTAAGAAAATTAATAAAAATGTGGAAAGAATAAGAGAAAGTTGAAAATCACAAAGTACCTACTTGAGCTTCGCAGTAATACTACTTTAAACTTCAAATCCGATTTTACTAATAATGTACATCGTGTTGCATTCACCGGACTATGTGCAAATAAGAGAGGAGTGTATATAAAAAGGATAGAAAAAGATTATATTATATTCTGGAAATAAATTTATTAGAATAAAAAAAATGATACAGCAAAAATGAAATATAATAAAGTATTAAATAGAAAGAAACAGGAAAGAAGTTGCGCGGTGAGAACTAAGAAAGTACATGCGCCGAGAATGAAAAAGAAGAAGAAAAAGTGAATGAAAGAAAAAGATATAAGAAAAAGGAAAAGGGAGAAAGCTTATCAAATTGGATTTATCTTCGTAATATATCACTGTTTAGTGAGTCATTTTGTAGTCTCTTTTTTATAAAGAGATATATTTTTATAAAGAGATTTTGGCGGAGGCAGATTTCAGCGTGCGTGTGTATGCGTGTGATGACTTTTAAAGGTGAATCGAAGTAACTCTCACGTGCCGAGTAACCAAAGTGTACGCTGCTAGAAAATTCTCTTTGGTCTGCTGCCATCAACTTTACTATCTACGGATTCTGGCGGCTGTGCGGTGACACGCGTATGTGGTTTCCGACTGTAGAGAGACCACATTCTCCGAACTCGCTGCTGAACCTTTCTACCTATGTCGTCTGCAATTGCGTTGCACGAAATGGATCGTCTGGTGAGCGAGAGATCTTTAAAATCAAAAGTCTCTTCTCAGACCGTAGCTCAGGCGTGATGTCGACATTTACCTATATATATCTGAATCAGGAATTCTTAAGTAATGTGCGCAGACTTTTGCGAAGGCAGCGCGATTGTAGACTTAACATCAAGGTTTTTCTAATCAATAATGTGCACTTTGCTTAACATATATATATATATATATATATAATTATCGGCGATACTATGTAATGATTATGTTAAATGATCATATTAAATGATCATCATTTTCTATTATGAGACTATTATCGTATTATCGATGTACCATTTCATCGATCTGCTGCCAGTTTCTTCACGATAACTTCGAATAGCATAAATTTAAAATCGACTCCGCCTGATGCGAATGATAATGTTCCTTTAGTCCGAAGTCTTGTCATCCGTCAAACTCTTAATATCATAGCGCGATAATTGATACCATGCAACCGTCGCTCGAATGAAGCTGCGTCGCTATAATGAGTCCGACGAGTGACGCAAGCCAAGCCATGTCGCTTGAAAAAACTATTTTTTGCCTCTCAAACGCGGCGGAGCATAGTGGGGATAAGATGCCAGGAAATCAGCAACTTCCGCCATATTATTTGCGGAAACTTTAACCACGACGTGTAATTGGAACGGACTCTCGTTTGCGCCGCGAGAGCCTAAAGGAGAGTAACTTACAGGGCGACACAAAAGCATGCTTATATGCGCGTTATACACACGTATACACACATAGCGTCACCGGGCGGTTTTCACGTGACGCGGAGGTGATTAAAGAGCGGGAGATCTCTTCATTACGGGTCGAGTGCTCGCGCGAATTTTAATTAATATCTGCGGCAAGTCTCCAGTCACGTGTCGCGCGCTTCAATACTCGCACCACGCACCGATCCTAAGAAATTCGACTTGATAATAATCACTTTGATCCACTAATTATATAATCTTGTAAGAATCTTTTATTACGTTTCTATTTTTTTATCATAAAATTTATGAGATGCTTTTATCTTCATGGAAGTTCTCCGTAAAATTATAGGAAGATTATTTCACAGAAATTTATATAAAAATTTATTTTTCTTGCATAATATAATAAATATAATAATAATTATTTTAAAATTATATTAAAATGTAATCATTAATGTCAAATGGAAGTTGATTGAGAGATATTTACATGATTTTCATTAACGATCAGCAATTAATAATACAGATTTTTGTATGAATTTTCACACAAAAATGATCTACTAACTTTCAAACAGAGAATAAAAAGGTCAGCATTTTCATTAGGTATAAATTTTAATTAAACGACGTGCTACACATTATGCTCATTCCATCAAAAAGTCATATGATTAAAAAAAATATAATAATGTATTTGCTTTGAAATGTAATGAAGATAGGAAATAATTTTTTTCCTTTTTAATATAATACATTATATAAATTATAAAATGAATATAAATTGAAGTAACAAATAGAATCAGTCAATTCTCTTAGAAGATAGGTTAAAAGTAGAAATAAGAATAGAAATAAGAGAGACAATAGAAAAAGAAATCTTAAGGTTTTTGTATTCGCGATACCGCAAGAAATTGCTGACTGGCCAACCTTGTCATTAGACGTTGATTTATTATGTCCGGAAAGAGCAATGGAATTATATGCTTTCAGAATTATATAGCTCTTATCTTACAACGCATGATCTTGCGACTAAAAGTCTAGGCCGTTTTTTAGAATAAAGGAAAGAAAGACTTGAAGGAATTTGCATAAGAAAGAGTAACTCTTGACATTCGCGTTGACACTGAAATTTATAACGTATGAAGCAATTTAAAGTGTTTTTCACTACAAATAAAATTTCTAATACAAATCAAGGTCCATGTGGTATCAGATTTAAATAAGATATTACTTTTAATTTATCACATGTGCTTGTGTCGCGAAAAATGGCATTTAATTTTCTACGAACACCTTTATCGTCGCTGTCAATGATAATTTTGTTGCTAAAATTTCCGATTCACACATAGGAAGCGGTAATCTGGATAATATTGAGGAATTCACTTGAGTACCGGTGATGTCGAGTAAATCTCAAAGACCGTACTTATCTCGAGAGTATCTCGCGGTGACTTGTATAAGAGGGCACCGTGAAAGTCTATCTTATACTCTACCGCAACAACGCGTACGAAGCTTCGAGCAAAGGGTCTCGTGAAGAAGTGCCAGGAGCAACAGTTTATGTCAATTTTCCGCTTCATGTAGTGCCGCACTCTTCGCGAAAAAGCAAGCCGGTGCGACGCGGCGGTAGTAGGGAGCATACCGTTGTGGAAATATTGCTGTTCTAAACGTGAAAGACGATACGTAATTTAATATGGGGGATGATCTCTGCACAAGACCTCGTGTTGATGCTATGCGTAACTACTTATAATAACAATTTCGCCCTATTATGACTATCATTGCCAATGTAATATGATCGATATCTTCTTTTTGTGCTATAAGAAGCCAACTTTCTTTCTCTCTCTCTCTCTCTCTCTCTCTCTGTTTTTCTTAGTGAAATACACGTATACATACATATATATATATAGATTAAAAATTGCGATATAGAAAAGTCTGGCGAATCGATATAACAAAACGAATAATGGTTCGGGCGTAATTTATTGTCAACGTAAAACAGACGTAATTTATTGTTAACGTAAAACGGAGTATTTTCGAACTTGAATTCACTTCAAATAAAGGTTAATTTAATTTTAAAAAAAGAGAAAAGTAAAAAGCTAGCGATTATATTAATGATTTTAACAATCGGATAAAACACATCACATTAAAAAACCGATGAGTTAAACTTTGACGAGTTACGAGTTAAACTTTAAAACCATAAAAAATAGGTAATAAAAACTCATTTTTCAAAAACTATCGCGGATACCGTGTACGGAAAATACAGATAAGTGCATGAAGATCAAATCGTGAAAATTGCAGCCTCGAGCTGCGTGAAAAGTCACCGCTATGTGGCATTGGGATTGTTTTCGGATACTCTCGGGTTTTCATTAAACCGAGATCACAATCGCCTCGATTCCAAGGCACGACGGATAAGAAACCGTCGCGGGGTTCTACGGGTCTGAACGTTCATCAGAAATGCATGGGGTTCCCGCGGCCGATTCCGTAACCAGAAAAAGGACTGTTTCCTTCTTGCGGAGGACCTCTACGTGGGGCTGTAAAGTCCGAAACGAAATCCGAGATAAGACGGTCGAGCGCACACATGTGCAACCCACACGGAGACACCTACGCATCGACCGTTCGTATACAATTTATATACATATCACCGTCCACAGACATTCTCCTGGAACGGAGTTTATCTTGATTCTACCGGAGTATTTCCTGTCGATGCGTTTCACTCGCCGCTTTTCTCCCTTTTTTCCCCGTTCTTTTTTTTCGCTCGGCTCGAGAAAAACCACGCCCGTGGAATGCACTCTCGGCGTGCGAATTGCGCACGTGCAAGACGAAGATTTTTCGCAGATAAGATTTTTCAATGCTAATGTCACCTTACGCAGCGACGATTCCATCAAATAATTTTGAATGACTTTTCGCTTTATGGTTTTGCTTTATTATAAAAATTGTTTAGACAAGTATATTAAAACTATTGATTTTTCTCATGAAGATTAATTATGCTTTGAATTAGGAAATGACAAATCAATTATTTGAATCTATCTACAAATCTCTTTATAAGACATATACAAATAGATATATTTATTTTAAATTTAGTTTTAAATGCATAAGATATACACTTTTTACAGAAATAAAAATAAAAATTTAAGTAGCTTTCGACGCAAAAAATCGTTACTAAAAATTGTGAGTTTTAATTTTAATATCCGGGAATCAATTCTAAATCAATTCGAAACGGCTCTCTAATTTAACTAATTAGAATTATTAAAGAATATCTAAAAGCTATGCAACTTTAATTTGAAGCATCAATAAAAAACACATTCGAGAAAAAAGAAGTGCTAAAATAATAATGTATATCCGGTCAATCGAATTGGAAACTTAGAAGGACGGAGACGTTAACGGTACACATCGTTTCCGGCGAGGATGCCTGACAAATGACAGCAGTCTGTCTATCCTGGGACCAATGAGTCGTCCTTATCAGCCTTACGGTGCCGCAGCCTCTCAATTTTTCCTTTGGAAAAGCGAAAAAAGTCGCTGGCGGCTTACGTATCTATCGATATCACTTCTTTGCCATGGTGGTAGACTGATGATGGAAAAACAAGAACGAAGGCAGATAAACCTTTCTTTCGCGCCGACATCATCAGCTACAAAGATTAAGTGGCTTTAATAGAGAAATATCCTAGATTAGTGGCGCTAGACGATGACTGCGATCACAATTATCTGGCGCCGCGTCGCGCCGCGCCATGCCGCGAAAAAACTTCACCACCGACCCGCCACGTTACCTCCTATTAATGCGGATTATCTTTCGTTCCACGATCACATTGATCAACGTAAAAACGCGAGATAGGACAAATGTTTCGCGTTTTTCATTGCGTTTTTTTTTCTCACGCCACAATGCTGCCCGTTTCGCTCGTGTTATGTTTTCCACCGCTTATTTCTTCCCTTTTCTCCGTTTGCAGTAAAAATTATGAGAAAATCACAAGATAAGAATGAATAAAATCTCTTTTCTCTTTCTCTCTCGCATATGTATCACACATGAAAGATCAGCCGTAAATTAAGCGTAAATATCGGTTTATTAATAGACTTCGTGTTCAATCAAATATCGTAATTTTAACGCACGATATTGGGAATATGAAGCATATTATACGAATCTCGAAAACATTTTTTTTATCAGTTATAAAGCTGAAAAAAATTCAGACAATTTTCAGAGGGAAACATAGTTATATTATGTAATAAATATAGTTAATGTAACGCAACAAAACTAGATAACATTTATTTCTTCCTCCACAATTTTTTCAGTATCTACACTCAACTAACTAAATCGATTAACGGTTCAATTCGATAAAATTGTAAAAAAATTATTAAACCGAGTTTTTTATTTAGATAGCGGAAAAATTGAAAGAATCTTTCATAATAGTTTAATTTTAACTTTAAAAGTGTAATAGGATATATTTTTTAATTTATCTTTATATATCAAAACAAAAATTTCATAACAACAGTCTGTTTATCTCGCGACTAATGAGTCTTTCTCAACCGCCTTTCCTGCAGTCTCTCGATTTTTCTTTTTTTCAGCTAAGTTTCTCTTTAAAAAAGAGAAACTTTTTTTTTAAATAAAATTATATAATAATTTAAAAAAATCTAATCTTGAAAAGATATTTATTTTCTATTGATGCTCTTATATTGAGGCGTAAAAGTAATATTATCCAAAAATAGTTTATCAATCATTTTCAATTGAGCGTTATATTCCTTGCGCGTATATTCTGAGAACATTCCGAATTGTCCCGTGGAGGATCGTCGTATTTTTTGAGAATTCACAGACATTTCCCGCATTAAACTGAACTGTTATATTTGTGAACCGCGATTCCAGTCTCCCCCTTCTTGAACTCCGTTTATTTCCCTCTCCCCTGTCGCTCTTTTTTTTTCTCTTCGAGGTCTCTCAGACTTGCTCTTATTCCCTACCTTATCGGCTCAGATCTCATAAATTTCTCGGAAAACGCGATTAAGCGGCCCCCAGGCCTTCCCCACCCCTCGCACGGATACCATCTACCTCCACTCTTTGCTCCGATCCCGAAGCTTCTCCGCGACCCTTCCAATCTAAGTATTCAAATGAGAGAACCAACTTGCACCCCTTGTGCCGTACGCCGTATAGCTTTTTACAATCGTGAGGTCCTCCCCCGCATGCTCGTTACATTCTCTACATAGGGACGGGGCCGAGAAGAAGCGAGAGCGACGTAGTTGGTGTAGTGGACCAACTCGGAAACTTGCAAGCGGCGGAAGAACGGTCGCACACGTACATATTACCCGCGTGTAAAAGAAAGAAAAACAAAAATTGTAGCGGTATCTCTAGGAATTTTTCTTATGAGGAATCTATGCTGAAAAATTTCCACGTTCCTGCGCGTGCCAGAGAGGAGGTGTGGGAAGTCAGAGAATTTTATCTTAAAGTAACGCAGAAGAATGAGAGGAAGTTATAAAAAGTCTCGATCTAACCAGCATAATACCATTATAATGAAACTTTATAAGAAATCGATAACTCGCAAGATATATCTCTGTGTTGTTTCAATCTCTGTACAGCGATTCAGTGCTCATAACATTCATGCATTGTTTAGATAAATCTCATATTGTTTGTCCGTTATTATATAACTATTACAAACTTCCGTTTCCTTTAATGTAAGGAGACGATTAAAACGTCCGACTGGGAGAAGATACTAGATTTGTTTTGCCAGTGATAGAATCTGGAACTGTTATCCTCTAAGAAGTCTGGCAGTCGAATCGCGAAAGACGAAGATCTTATCTAAATGAACTGCCGGCGTCGTAACTTCGTACATACTCCGGCTAAATGGTCGAACGACGTGGAAATGTTCCGTTTTTCCTGAGAAAAGTATAATTGGACGCGGATGTAAAATGAGAAAGTTAGACTGTGTCTCGAAAATGACAATCTGATAATTCTGATAAATCTAGAGATAATAGAATGTATACTCGTACTCCCTAAATCGAAATCAGTGTATTATTCACTGATTTGCAGTGCTATACTTATAACTGTGATCATTAGTGAGTATTCACTGTTTTTCAGCGATTTTGATTAAGAGGGAGGTAGTTTCACTGATCAAAATCAGTGTATTATTACTGAAAGACAACGCATATTTCACTGATAGTTATAAGTGTAGCACTGAAATCGGTGAAATATCACTGATTTTGATTTAGAAAGTACCATTAGATAAATACCGCTCGAAGATAAATAAACAATTTCAAAAGAAAATTCTGAGGAGGATTAGATCGTTTGAAAAAAAATATATCGGTGCATCGGTCCTGCAGGAAGTTTCGGCGCTAAACAGTTTTCCCAAACTGCCATTGCTCGCTATAACCCGGCATTGCTTTCAACGCCGGTAAAATAATATTCTTTCATGCATCAATCTGCAGTAAAGTAAATCCTCTCGAGACTCACGTATCGTGTGACGGATATTCAGCGCTTCCGCGAAGAGAGTGAGGTAAGACGCGCAGTGAGAATATCGGATTTACGTACTATGCAACTCGTCTTTTGCCTGCCGCTACCCTCGCCCGCGTGTTCTCGCCATAAAGGCTCGTCTTCCTTTCGTCTTTAAACGCGATTTCCATCTTTTGTCTCGCGTCGCGTGCCGAAGTCTAACGCTTCGCGCCTCGCTGATGTATAGTCGGTGTTTTAGCACTCCTTCCAAAAGATTCTAATCGAAATACTCTATTCCCTAGCACTAAATTTTCCGCCATTGCCAGCGCGAAATCTTTTCTGACACGAAACTGTCTGTATTCGCTTAAAGGGAATGCGATTCGAGCAACCAGATGTGAAATTTAGACGAGGACAGCCATGCCGATTAAGCACTTGATATTTCATTGAGAGTAGTTTGCGATTGCATTTTCATTTATTCACCGTGCATTTGAACTTTTTTTGCTTCCAGAACGTATAATGCAAATTTATTTACGAGTTTACGTAATGATCGATTATGTGCACAAGCATCAGAGCAGATTTTAATGTCAAAAATTAATCTCTTCTTAATTACCGTAACATGATATTTTCCAATTCTACAAATAACGGCTGAAAGAATGCAATCTGCTGCATATAAAGCCGGAAAACGATCGTAGAGAGAGCTTAATGGACAGTATTGCCCCGTGTCGATCTGAATGGTACAATATGGCATCCAATAGGTTGCCGCGCATTCGTCTACGCTCCCTCTCGTCGCAGCAGTTAACCGATTTTAATTTCCTGCGCGCCTTTATAGCCGCGAAGGTTATTATCCCTTGCAACCTCTCTAAGACTCTTCGGCATGCCTCGCGAGATCTCGCACGAGATTTTCCATCGAAAAGTTAAAGCGCAATAAGGACTCTTTCGATATGCTTCGTATCTCTGTAATCCTGATAACGAATTCATTATATTGGCCGAAACAATGATATACGCGCAAGAAGAATGTTTCTTGCCCTTTTGCTTCTGTACGAGGAGAGAAGAGAAAGAGCATCGTCGTAACTGCCTGTCGAGAATTTTATGACTATGTGCGTAGGATCTTTATGGCGCTAGTTGATTTATGTGGCAGAATCGTGAAAAAGTCGAAATCCGCAAAACCGATATGCTACAAAATTTAGTTGCACCCTCAGATTTTCATATATTATTGACGGTATATTATCCTATTCCACTCTCTTGCTGAAAAAAAAATTGGTTATAATATTTAAAAGTATTACGTATATATCTGCTATATATGTACATGTATATTTATATAAAATTTTTCTTACAGAAATAATGATTGACAAATTTTTTAAAAATGTAACAAATATAAATCTAGATATACACATAAATCGAAACAATAAATACACATGAGAAAAACGATTTTGCGGAAATATCTAAAAATTTAGATTCTAAAAATAATTTTATTATTAGATAAAAATAATTATGTAGGAAATTCAAAAAATTCAAAAATGATGAATTGAATGCTGCAAAAAAATTTTTTTCTAACAATCAGTTTGAACGTGCTATATAATTTATTTTGATATTTCAATAAAATTACTTTCAGAAGTATAAATCTATATTTATTTTTAGAACTGTATAATTAAATTTTTAAATTTTTCAGCAAAACCGTTCTTTCCAAATGCATATAAAATTACTTTTCTCGCTCACTTATTTTAGATACATATGTATAAGTAAATGCGAAAGAACAGCAATGTTCCATCGGTTTTATATTAGTTTTTACATCAGTTTTGCGTATCTAGCATCGCTCACATATTGTCTCGTTTGTGTCCCATATTTCAAAAATCATTAATTCGTATCGGATAAAGGCGCAAAATGTAAAAGTCACGAAACCGAAAATGTTCGAAAATAGAAGAGAGAGCAACAGAGCGGAAGTCCGTATGGAGAAGGTTGAGCCCTCGGCGTGTTTTCTGGTCACATATTTGTAAAGTACCCGGCAGCCAGCCGCGCTCTATTCATTTCTGTCCGTACGACGGACGTCCCGGATCTCGGTGCATGCCGCTCGCATAAATTCCGACCACGCAGCATATGAAAGAAAAAAGATTTCCGCCTGCGGCACGCATGGAAGATGACGGTAGAATCCTGTTAGTAGAGACGGAAGTATAGTCAGGGAAGGATATTCAAAAAAGAAGAGTGATTCAGGATAAATCTGTCTTAAGAGCCTCGGGGGAACGAATGTTGTCTTATTCATTGTTATTTTGAAACACATTCTATTTTCATCTGAGAACAATAATAAACTCACCAAATAATAACATTCAGAATTCGTAATTGATATTAAGAACTTTTTCAAATGGAAGGATAAATTAAAAATATGTATTTGAAATTTTCATTCTCAGCCTTACTCATTACGTTATTTTTCATTTTCTTAATTTCAATATGCGATAATCATAATACACTTCTGCTACCTCGAACATTTAGCGATAATTGTTTGAAGAAAGTTGCTTTATTACGAATTCTTTTTCTTTGTTTGTCTCATCATTTCACTATATCGAATTTAAGTTCTGAGCAACACTTATCTTCGAACAGCAACGTGAGATGAATACTCAGATACAGAAATATATGAAATACATACATGGAAGAATATTCAGATATAAGATAGGTCAATTCTACAAAGCATAGAATAAGGGATTTTCTTATTCTGCTTTGTGTGTGTGCGTGCACGCATACGTGTGTGTATGTGTGTATATGTGTAATATTCCCATACGTCAGTAGTAGCAAGAGATGCAACATGTCAGTCTAATCTCAAATATCGAGAATCATTACTATTTTTTAAAATATATTTTAGGCAATGATAAGCTAAAGTTCGAATGTTATAAATGTTTGAATGTTCGAATAATATATATACGTTTATTTCCGTATATTACTTTTGATTATTAAAATTTAGTTTCGCTTTGAAGATTCGTTATTGATCTAAATTTTCAAGTGTGTTTGCTACATGCACATGCGTCTAAAAGCGTATGCGAAAGAGAGCATACATTTTATTTGTTTTGTGAACTGTTTTCGTAATACTAGCTGAAAATTCCGATAAATAAAAAGTTCGCAAATACTAAAAAACTAGGAAACTTTAGAAATCAATAAGAAGCCGGGAAAATATAAAATAAACAACAAAGCTAGATCATTTAATGAGCTGGATCATTTATATTTTATTAATCAGATAATATACATTCGCGTATCGGTATACATGTAAATGCAAATAGATCGTATAGATAATCAATTGAATCGCGCGATGTTGCAAACGGAATGTTAAAAATAAAGTGCCCCATGATCCCAGATGTGACGGGAAAATACGAAATAAAAACGTGAAATGTACCACGATAGTTTTCAACGATTATTCGAAATTGTATCCGTAGGAGTGGTACAAATATTCCATGAAAATGACGCGTTGCGATTCCTCTCGTTGCCGTCGTCAAAGTTTGCGCTATACATTTTTTCCGCTCCTCCTGCGAGTTTAGCAGTATGTCCATCTATCCGTCCAATATCACCCAATTGTGGAAAATACCGAACGTGGTTAACCGCATATATCGTCGATACAAACGAGTCGGGCCCGCGAGCCAAATCACGAAAATTCGAAAAGCAATACAACACTTGGAGCTGATACGCGCTATTATTTCAGGCGTAAAGAGCGAAACGACTGGGATGATGTTCATCACTTCCGATAGACAAAGATGGAACGCGTTTAATGATAGCGACCGATCGACCGAGCGATAATCTAATCGTTACTGTGTCGTGTGTCGACTATTACATAAAATGACAGTTTCCATGATTAATCGTACGCTATGCAACGCTATATTCAATGCTCGATGTCGCTCACGGCTCGAAATATACTTTATCGAAATATTTCGAGAATTAATGGAAAGTTGTATGTCTGTATATGATATATATCCATTTACATCTACATATGTGTATGTATAAGAATTATATCAAGCGCGCATTTATAGCTTCTTTTATTACAGTTTCTTCTGTCACTCAAACGATTGGATCGTTTTACCATGACAGTAGACAGTTGAAAATATCATCGCTATTATTTTAATATAAAAAGTAACGTGCGAACTTTCCACAATCTGTTATCGCAGTGTCTCAGTAAATAATACGGATCACTGAAGTAAATCCATTTGACCACTCGCGTCTTTCGTGAGAAAAAGGCTAAGATATATTTCTCGCAAATGTAAACGTCGATAACAGAACAACTGAAGATTACACTCCTCGCCGTTTAGTATAACAACGATATTATCCGTGTATTACAGAAAATACATTCGCTCTTAAGAAAATTGATTTCCCACTTATCACGAAATTCAGTCATACTATGCATTTGCGATTCGCGTTTGTTACCGATACTAAATATTTGAAATTTGAAAGCTTCTATGAAACGTGTTCCAGAAGAGAATGTTATAGTGCAAAATTTTCAAAGCCAAGGAGACGAGAGGAGGTAATTGGAAACAAAAGAAAAATTTTTACAATTAAAGTCAGACTCCCAAATCCACGTCTGAACGCTTACGTTTCACGCTCTGAGACTCCGTTCGCTCAAACAACACACAATTCGCAATTCGCCGCTTATTGCCTTAATCGATCTTAGTTTAAATCAAACTGCCAACAATACTGCCACAATACTTTTTCAATATCCCGATTATTTGAGTTTGCGATCTTTTATTTTACGTTATTGTGCATCGTTGATAAAATGAATGAAATTAACTCTGATACAAACATGACGGTACAAATAATAAATTAATACAAAACCATATATTATTAGGTAAATTTAGTAAAATCGAAAATTGTGTCAATTGTTTTTAGTTGCAGTCAGAACTTTCTCTGCTGAAAGATTTGATTTATTTATGTATCAATATATTTTCTAATTCTTTAATAATCGGAAATTATACACATGTACGTGGACTTTGCACGACTTGCAAACAACTGTCACAGTTCTCAAATTTGAGTTGTTTAGTTATCTAGAACGAATGACGGGGGTACGCGCCAACATGAAATGACCGCGCCGGAGAAATAACGGCGGTGGGGCGACGCGTTATAGTCGCGCGTGGCGATCGGCTACGGCAATTTGCGACAACTAATCTAAATTCAAATTGCCTCGAACAAAACTAATCTAGTGGTCACACAGAGTGCCCGCACTCACCCGGCCTCGCAACTCGCACTCGCGCATGCCGCGCCGCGCCGCTACTCTTCTGTTTCACGTCCCTTGCTTTCGCCCTTTCGTGCCATCATCCGAAACGTGTGCTCCATCGCACACCGATGGACAATCGACCGTGCCCCGACTTGGTCAAAATCCGCCCGCGTAGACGCATACGAGCATGATTTAGAAACCGCCGGTCCAATTGTTTCGTACGTTTCGAATCGTATCGTACCGTGGCGGCACGGAACAGATCGGATAATAAAGTTAATTACGAAAGCGTGAAGAATAAGATCGGCTTTAGTTTAATACTTCCAAGAGGTTGCGTGAGATATCTAGAGCAGAACTTTTTTATTGCCGTGCGTTTATTCCAAATAAATAATTTTCATTATTATCTTAAATACATTTCATGTATGCTTCTTGATGCACGAGATGATAATAAAAATTATACGTGAGCTATTCGAATAACGTGTATAGAACACTTGCTTAAAAGCGGATTCAGAACGGATTAAAATATCCGGAATACCAAATGTCAGGATGACTTTAAATAATTGACGAGCTTCGATATATCAATTAGGATTTTTGACAATTATATCGGCGAAAGCCGTGCAGATTTCCCACCGTTGGCTGAGCAAGATTTTTCCAAGAAAATCACACTTAAATCACGACGCGAAAACTCGCCGAGCTAGCTGGCGGAACACATTATAAACGTGCCGTTCCACGGATATTTCGCATATTTTAGGAATTCCACTCAGGAGGGTTCGCGTTTGACGCATGACTCATCGCCTTGCGTAAAGAACACCACTGCATTTTCAGCCACCCGGGCGCATCGCTGGCCAGTTAAGCTCAATCAAATTAACTGCTCCAAATAGACTAAACCAAACACACGAATATAAAATACAGAGTTTATTAAGAATATAAGAAATTTTTTCGTTCGAACGAAGAATCATTTTAAATGAAACATATTGTAATTAGAATCAAGTCTTCGATACTATAAAAATATATTCTTGGGTTGAATGTTCGGAATAAAATCCATTTATTTAAAAAAAAATCATGATTTAATTAAAAAATCGGATTTTTTTGTTTGAATTGGATTTTTTAAATTTAAATTAGATTTATTGTTCGAGTTAATTATTTTTAGTAGTAAGAAAATAATTAAATTTTATTACAAAATAATAAACGTGTTGTTTTTTTTACTAAGCTTACTAAACTTTAATTTATTGTAAATAATCAGTGATTTCAAATTATAAGATTCAAAATAATCAAGTAAAAATCGTTAATTTTAAATGAATTTTTATGAATAACTTTTATGAATAAAATAAAACTTTTTTTAATGAATATATTAGCAATCTCGGAGACACCAATATATAATTATATATAAAATATGTCCATACATGTTCATATCCTTCTTTCTTTTGTAAAATTACTGCACAGCACAGCCAGTATTGGGCATAATTAAATCATAATGAAAATTAACAATTAAAATTTTAATCGAATTCGCAATTTAAATTAAATGATTTTTTACCAAAAAATCATTTGATTTAAATCACTGATTTTAATCAATTGATTTAAATCATTCCAACCCTGATAAAATCCTCAAGGTCCTTAATATACGATTATTTTATTTATGAGTAAATCAAACGTATTGATGCAATACGCCGATTTTTTAAATCCAATCTTTGCTTTTTTAAAACACAACATTTTTTACTTGAAAAACAACAGTCACGTAGTTGTGTCGTATTGATAACTGAGCTTTTACACATACATGCTCCAATTTTCGGAGCAGCATTGAAACACGCCTCCGAAAATCTCGACGGAGCGAAAATTCCTCGCTGAAAAAACATTTCGACATCAAGGTATTACGGCTTTAATCGTGGACTAGAGGCGATCGTGTTTTAGGTTTTAGAGTTGGGTCCAAGGAAGGAACTTGTAAACCTGAAGAAGCAATATTGGTTCGACGGTAGGAGTTACCGGGCCACAATTCATTACGAAAATCGATTCGCTGGCAATAGTAGCTGATTGGAGGTGGTCACTAGTTTCATCTCTGTCTCTCTCTTCCAATTTCGTTCCTTCTTTTCGCTCTTTTTCTCTTTGCTCGTTTTCGTCTCAGCAATCATTCGCGTATCGTAGTTATCCTAAGTTTGGTTTAAAGCAAATTGTATCGTGATCGCGGCGATCCAACTTCTTAAAAGAATCTTTATCTGGTAGAATGCTACGAATTTTCGCAATTTTTCACACCGCATAAAATGTTATTCTCAAATGTTATGCTTAACTTTTATATTTGTCTCACGGAAATTTTTTATTACATTTTCAATATTTTTCATGATTGTGACAAGAGTGTGCGTGCGTATGTGCGTGCGTGTATGTGTGTGTGTGTGTGTGTGTGTGTGTGTGTGTGTGTGTGTGTGTGCGTGTGTGTGTGTGTGTGTGAGACAATGTTATTTTTAATAAAAATAAACTTTAAAAAAGAGAGGATTTTATTGAAATAGCAACTGTTTTTGCACCTAACAATTTATTACAAGTGTCATGTTCATATTTATTTATTATTATATACAATTGTAGTAATAGGCTCAAGAGGTCCAAAATAATATGTAATCAAAAAAATTTTTTTATTATATATATATTTTTTCGCAATGCGCATAAAACTTGTCGCGGCTTGACTTTATGCGTAGTGTCGTAAAAGAGTTTATACTTACGACAAATACAAAATAGCTCTAAATGTTGTGTAAATTTTTATGATATCGAGGAATTTATATTTATGTAATCACTAAGATTTGTATACCTTTATATTTTAGTTATTATAGAAACTCTTACACCCTTCGCATAAAAATCAATATTCCAAGCGAACATCCACCTCTTTCTGTCGATACTTACTTACTTTAAATCCTTAATTTTTTATTTAATCTTTTATATTCCTAATAATTTTTTACAATAGAAATAAAAAAGATAGTATTAAGTTAAAAAATATCGGCGCACGTTGTTGCGCAGGAAAAAGGACGTCTTTAAATCCGGAAGTTTCGTGACACTAAGTGATGGGACAACAGTGCACGAATCAGGACAATAAAGRTCCTCCCTGTCTGCGAGGGGGTTGCTGTACGCGGCGCCTCACACCACGTGGCATTGTCCCGGCCGGTATTTGTGATATTAAACTGTTTAATCACCGAACTATAGAAAAAGCGTGAGTGCCTACGGTCGCGCGCGTCGTCGTGAGTTTCGTGTGCGTAGCTGTGTGCACATCGGTTCCCGCATAGCTCGTAAATCTCACCCATTCCGAGTTCTCCCCCCGTGTACTATGGAGGAACGGATGGACGCTTATACACCGATACAACATGCTTGTCGTAGCCGATGCGTGAATGTACGAAACATCCAGTTGAATCGACGAGGAACAGAATGCAGAGGATGAGGAGTAAAATCGGAGGGAACAACAAGTTACATGGTGGCGCGAGATCCCTTCCTTTTCTTTCTCTTTCGCACTTTTAACTACTTTAATATAAAGCTTTTGACGACTTATCTTTTCTCAAAATAAAATCAGCGAGATTGAATTAATATATGTTTTAGTCACGCGATGATACGCAAATTTTATTCATCTCCGTTGCGTTTACAATCCCGTAATCATAATTGTAGAATCGGAATTATAAAACTTGTATCTACCTAATATTCTTTTTGATCAATTTTTTTTAACGGTAGTCAAATTGTTAGGAATTTAATTCGAATTCGGTAATAAATAGATTCTAAAATTTCGAATCTTTCTCTAGCAAAGTTAAATCAATACAATCGGTGCTGCGTTTATCACGGATTCAGCTTTCGAAGCAAATCACTCATCGAAAAAAATTTACATCAACGCGAGTAAAACTTATAGAAAAATTTACATCAACGCGAGTAAAACTTATAGATATATTTTATACTCTCCTATCGTTAATTGACCGCAATTCATGGCGACATCGATAACGGGTGGAAGAAAGGATTAGTGTCGGTGTGAAAATCGCAAAATAGAAGGAGAATGTAAATAAACACGAATAGATTTCGGTGCGGGATTTGCAGAACCGGGAGAGAAGCGACATCGGACAGTATATTGCACCGCTTGTTGCACCGCAACGAAACGCAATAACGTATCGGTGCACAAATGTCAGTACGGTTGTCTGTCGCGGCACATATACACCGCAGGCGAAGCTGTCGAGGACCGAAAGAATAACAACCATAATAGGCTCCTGAATTGTGTGGCGAACAATGGGCAAAATGAAAAACGACACGCTGCAGCTCTCTCTCTCTCTCTCTCTCTCTCTCTCTCTCTCTCTCTCTCTCTTTCTGTCTTCTCTCTAGATTTTTTGTTAAATAATTTTTTTATTTTAATTTCTATATTTTTTAATTTAAATTAATTATGAATTATTTTCCTTTGATACATATAATTTTATATTATATTAATATATTATTAAACAGGATAGGGAGAACTCTTAATGTAATCATTCGCTTTTCGGTCATTCCAATAATACAACATGTGTTGCAAAATACATTAGCGATGAGAAAGATATAGCTGAAATAGTCTGGTGCAAAGGTACACTTACTTATGCGTTAACAATAGTTTACCAAACCCATAACCTCGGTTCTTATTACCGACAAACACGTATCTCGCTCGTTATTCAAAGTTTACAAAAGTCTAATGAGAGATCTCCAACCGCGATAAAATAACAACATGCATTATTTACGAGAATTTTATTGTCCAAAATAAACTAGTAAAACTGCTACATCTCTCATCCCATCACGCCGCAAAAGTTAAACTTTATCATCAAATATTTTTGATTATTATTTTAATTTAAACATTAACGCGTTCTGCGTCCAAATTATCTTGTATTACGCCCGAGTTACTTCCTAAATTATCTCGCGTAACATACATAAATTATATCGAGCAATAAACGTTTCATTGGCACAAGCATTTCAGTCATACCAAATTTAAAACAATTCTGTTATTTTAATGTAATTTTAATAATGTATTCTGAGATATCCCCGTAGAATAAAATTTAAAATATCTGTTGTCAAAATTATTATAAATTCTCCTAAATTATCGTACATGCGTTTATTTTCGATGATAAATCAAATCATTATTGAACAATAGTAAAATGTAATAATACTTTTTATTTTTAACATATGGCTCTTTATTAAATTATTATTTCAAAATACAACACATCTAAATTTTTCGAGAATTTTTGATAATATAAAAGTAAATTTTTTAAAACGTCATACATTTTATATATTAAATCACTGCATTATAAAATGACAATGCCAGATATAAGTACAAATATAATTCAGCATTTTCAAATTAAGGTTAATTTATTTTAACACTGACACAATTTCACATTCGCATAATACTCGAATTATGTATCGAGGATATTATTCGAACTTTTGTAGGGTGAACGAATGAAAAATTATTTCGTATCGTGCTATAGAAAGTACAAGCAAAAGTATATCGTGCTATTAATTCTTCGCGTTAAACGCTTAACAGTTCGAAGATTCTTTGGTATCCTGAATCTTGTGACCATTATCGCGGATTGCTTCCTCAGAAACTCTAAGAAGACTAAAAAGATTTAGAAGCTTCTTTTTCACTCTAAAGCGTTATAACCTCAGCCACTAGATAAGCACCGCTCACACAGTATGGCATGAAATTATATAAGAAAACTAGTCCACCATGTAGCTACCACAATCTGTCCCGATTTCCAGCATGGCGTAGGACGTGACAGCTTTACGAGGATAATAAGCTAGTATTACGCCCCCTCAGTGAGAGTTTTTGCAAATTGAAGTAAATTCCATTCCCATCCCTGTATTCCCCCTGTCGTCCGCGATGGTGTACGATGCGTGAAACCACATTTCCCGTAAGTAATGCTTTACTACGCTCGTTGGCCTGGTTCCCTCGTCTAGATCGCAGTCCTCTAGACTTCATAAGAACCTTCACGCCCGAGTACTTATATCCACGTCAAGTATCAATAATATCATCACATTTCAACGTATCAATCGACAGTCATGGCTTTTTGCAGACACAATATAGTAGTATATGGCATATAATTGTATGATTTACTGTGCGTGTGTGCGTGCGCGCGCGTGTATGTATATGTGTGTGATATATGATGATTACGAAACTTTTATCTCAAATAATATGGAAAATCATAATTAAAATAAATAGGAAATATCGGATATATATACAATAGGATGGATTTTTCTAATAACCTAGTAATTGTGAAAAACTACTAAAAAACCAATTTAATATTTCACTGATGATGACCAAAATGAAGAAACGTTTGAATTGTTTTAATGTCAATCGTTCGACTTAATAAATAAATTACGTTTGCAAGGTTAACCAACATGGCTCATTAGCCCTCTTTTATTTGTTTTTATTTAATATTACCGAGCCTTAAGGAATTTTGTAATTTATGAAATAATATATTAATATACACTAATGTAATTAGTGAATGTATGTTTTTATAACACAAATGATACAAAACGATCTCTATCTTCGTACTGGAGGTGCGAATGACTTTTTGTCGTCGACGTGTTATGGTCTGTAATATCGAAATTCAAACTCGCACGAGGTATATCTGTTTCATTTTTCCGAGTAAAAATGTGTATTCATTGAAACATCCATGAAAATATATTTGTTTATTCGCACCGGGAGAATCACACGATCCGCGTATCTTTACCAACTAGTCACAGACAAAACTGGCTAGTCCTGACAACACCTTCTCCTGGTTTTGTTCCTCGACAGGGTGGAAATATCCCCTCGAAATGTTTTCCGCGAAGATAGTACGTGCTCTGCGGTTTTACCCTACCTTCCTCACATGAATATTCACGGCTAATTTGTAAGAAGCTCTCCAAACAACGTTGCTACATACCGTCTAACCGAGCGTACAAGCACTCATACGCGTGCGTACCAACACGAGTCGACCACCAGAATTTACCTTTAATTATCGTAAGAGCGAATAAAAGATCGTTTTCACGTGTAAACAGCGAAAATGTTCGTCGATAAATTCAATTTCAGCGTCGACTATCGGTACACGTTGGAAAATCTTCAGTTCAGAATTACGTGCAAAATTGAAATCCTGAAAGAGAACAATAAGTTGTAAAGATGGGTAATTTGCGGTAAAGAAATTTGCGTGTGTTATACAAAAATAATATTTTGATGATCTTTTAATAAATTGAAATTTATATAGACATATTGTGACTTGGCTCTGAAAAAGTGATAACAAAAGTGATTCACATTGATTATATTTTATTAAAATTCTCAAAAACAGTTAAAGAGATGAGAATGTCCAACGGATCGCAAAAATATTGAGAAAATTATTTGCAATGATATATATGATATTCAACAATGAAATCTGAAATAACGTCGAAATATGTACGCGTATATGGAAACATCGGCAGCGACACTTTTGTGCTCGAGCTCAACACGCTAGAATTCTCATAAAATGCAAATATTATTAGCATTCCCCGACGTTCTCTTACACGTCCGTGATCTTGCCAATATACAGTTCTACGTGTACGTATCGTACTTGATATTCAGATGATGAGATTTACAGCAGTACAAAGATACATTGTCGGATAGTTTCGTACCGTTTGCACATTCATTTCGTTTTAACGCAAAGTCTTACCTTCGTAATTATTCTTCGTCGAATGCGTGAATTCTATAATGATTCTCGCCATATGTGGACGATCCACATATTTGCATAGGTATATATACTCGATATTAAGATTATCGACATGACACGTTTGCGTAACATGATTTCGTGTACTCTTCCGATTCACGGATTTATTGTTCGTGAATTTTATGCAAGGATTTTCGTCGCTTATGTTATTAAAATCGGGAGAATTAGAAAATAATTAACACATATTCAATTTAGAATTTTCTGAAAATTTTAGTAAATTAAAAAAAGAAACAAATTTGATATTCTTTAAATTTACTGAAATTTTTAGAAGATTTACTACATAAAATATTATGAATACGACTCAATTTAATTGATTTTAATTTGATTTTTCTAGATAATTATGATTTCTTTCTCGAAATGACTTTAGGAGAAAAAAACAATAGCATCATACATTATAATATTCATTCAGTGCATTGTTATGTGCACACAGTGAATGACAGTGCAATAATAGAAGGGACATCTGGCGATCTAAACTCGTTGCAATCAAATCAAGTTTTTATTGTAATTATCATTCCTTGCATACATGCGTATTCAAGATGATAGGAAAAGAATTACATCAGATATAAAGGAGTTTGGCATTTTCTTCGGTTTACGAGCACGCTTGTTACGAGGGCGTAAAGATGCCCCGCGGGCTTTTATTAAATTCTATCCCGGTGAACACCAAGGTCCGAGTTATATAAACGACGTTACATGCCTTCCGGCGACATTTTAGGGGCACCTAGACGACTCTACGATGCGCTTAATGGCCAAATAGTCGATTCATCGTGTCAGATTTGTGTTCTGATATGCCTTTTTCGTGGAATATATTTGGTAGAGACGAACATCGTATCTCGTCTTGAATAAGGAAATAAAACACACTTAATAAAAACGAAAACAAAGTGCATCTCGAAATAATCGTAATCGTATTCGATATTCTAAGTAAAAACCGCTTCAATTCAAAGCTTTCGATCTTATATCCGAAGAGATAATGATATTGCGTTCAACTGTCGTGTCTGATTAAGGTACGATTAAAACTATTACCAAGAATTAAAAAAAATATGGCTCACAAAGTGACACGTGGGAAATCCGTCTGATCATTAGTATTCTCTATCGGTGTGCCGTTCGCGGATGCATAGAGTTTATGTTTCATGTGACGTTTGCGATTGCAAGGCAACGTATTGCCAGATGCTTCGTCTGATTTCCCTCGAGATCACGCTGTGCTACACTTTTTAACAACGAATTATAAACTTTCAGTTCTGAATTGAGAGAGGAATTTCGTTTATTTTTGTTTGCAGCGATAATTGCTCGCTCTTTCCGTTCTTAAACGATGCATATCAAATAGCTAAAGTCAAATAGCTTTTTTCCTAAATATTCGAGATAAGCCATCTATGCGGCGAAACTTGTTTTTATTTCAACGCGGAAACCAGAATGTTCAAATTTTGATGGTTTGCACTTAAAAGCTTGATCCGCAAAGAGTAAAAATAGTATGATGGCACGATTTTCCACCCAACCCCAAAGTTGTGAAACGATGACGTAAACTATTCATCGTTCTTTGTCATCTCTTAATCTGATATTCACCGTCTTTTTAATAGTTTAATTACGAGGGATTAACGTTACGTTTTACGAAGTAACGTGTAATTAAAAACGTCACAAAAAGACGATTCGGATTAACGGGGTGAAATAAAACGAAAGAACTGCTGCCGCTGTTGCTGCTGTTTAGTTTCCCTGTTTATCGGACACGTCCCGAGAAAGTATATCCGCCTCAAAGATTACTCATTTACAGGGACCGAGTGATAGATTCGTTATTACTCGTGAATCTCATATTCTACACACGCCAGGTGACCGTGTAATGGAGAAAAGGGTAATGGCTATTCAGTATGCATTGCTGTCTCTCGGTACGGGGGTAATATCAAGCTCTCAAGTACATGATACGTTCCATAC
>JANQDE010000022.1:229379-244747 GCA_037157785.1 Cephalotes varians
CAGCCGAATGGACGCGCTCGCGTGTGTGCACATGTGCATGCGTGTATGTATAGGCACACGAAACATTATCTAATCGCTCCTTTTTTTAATCCTCCTTTAATTAAAAAAAAAATCGCAAAGACATACGAGACAATCGATTGGTCATTTGCAAAAGAGATGCATCGAAGTGATAGCTGACAAAGTTGTCAATTTCTCTCGACTTTGCCATCTGATTATCAGCGCGTGACAATCCGCAAAAGACTTGGTAATCGATGAAGACTTTATTAACTTCTTTATTAACGGCGTGTTAATAAGTTTGCCAAGACCAAAGAAAAAGTTCGAAGAAAAAGACTGTCCGTATTATAAAATCCTATCGTGATCTATCGATTACTTCGCTCGTAAACTGATCAAACTACTTGTCGCGCTTATAAGTAATAAGTTAGGTTGAACTTATTTTTTCTAATGCTTTAGTCTTTTGCGCACTGCCATTTTACTTTCAAATCTCATTATTTCATTTAATTATACATGATACATAGATAAATGATACATAGATAAATACATGATAAATAGAAAAACGCAACAAAAAAGAAACTTTAAAAAAATTGTAGAAATTTTTAAAAATATGCGAAGAAATACGAAGACGGATTTCATCAGAGCTTGCCGCGTAATATCATCCGCGTAATAATACAAGAATTATTCCTGCTTCATCAAAAGTAACAAGTAATTTAATTGTTCTTGCGTTTCTTTCCGCGCTGACGCAATGTGCACACTTTTAGATCCCTGATAATGTTTTGTAGTTCATAATAGGTTAATAATACCGATAAGAATCAAGGGAAATAAATCCTTGTGTACGGTCGTTTTGCTAAATCCGCGGCAACCCTTTTGCCTTCTCGTTTCCACCTTTCCCTCCGATATACATCGAAACGAAGATAGAGAAGGGTGTACCGGATGAGACAGGCAGATTACCTAATTACGGGTAACCCGTAAAGCAATCAAATTCTCCGTGGTATCGTTACCAACGTGTTGGTCGTGCATCAGTGTGAGGGGTGCCCGGACCAGAGATTCGTATGGAGGGTAGTCAGAGACGGAGTAGATGAAGGGAGAAGTGGTAGGGGGATCGGCTTCGTAGGCCGTTAAATTCGATTTAAACCATTAATGCGGTATTGTCCGGGTAATGACCGTGCATCCGGCGTCGAGTTTCCTTTTCGATGTCATCTCTCGACTGCTATTGCTGCCGTCGCTGCTGCTGCTACTGCTGCTGTCGCTGCTGACTGTTTCTTTCAACAAATTAGAGATGCTTCGTTGGCAGTAGTAGATTGCAGTTGCGATAGCGTTTAAAACATACGCGTAGACACGGTCAAATCGTTGACGTCACTTGCGCTTCATAAATTATTGCGAGAAATAATTATTCGTTTGCACATAGGGTATGAGAAGGATTTTTTTCATAGTCGGATAACTAAGACAAAAATATTCTACTATTTGCAGTTACTTATTTTGCTTATGCGAAGTTTTGTTTCTACAAAAACGACGAAATCCATATATCTATATTTTTCTATATTTATCTATGTTATTAGTTAATAGAAAAATATACCGAAATAAAACTTTATCATCTGTGATAACATTAACAATACATGTGAACAACCGACACCTCCGTACAAAATGGAGGTATTTCGAATCCGGCCACTGTTTCATCTATTTAAAATGATTCAAAAAATCTATAAAAATTCATGAATATTTTCAAGTTTGTAGAATAAATGTTTGTACTTTGTTTTAGAAAAAGATAAAATATAAGATGAGTGAGGGATTTTTCAGTTACGAGAAATTTTCATGAATAGAAATCGATCGAAATAAATAATATTTGTACGTAACGGATTAAAAAGCTCATAGATTTGAAGATCAAAATCTATTTTCACATTTATATTTTCATCAAGATATGTCACAAAAACGAGAGAAATATATAATGCCGCGGACTTTTGCAAGATTATTAGAGAGAACGAGTTATATCCTTTTGAAAGACTGCACCACGTCTGCACGCGCGAACTTAAAAAAATTATGATATATCGCGGCGTATTGTATCCGTTTTTATACAACCGCAAGTAGTTCTGGCAACACTATCTCCCGCTTTTTTTTCTCGCAGGATAACATTGTACGTACGGATTCTCCGCAATAAAGCCACGCGACGACTCCGCAGAGACAACGGCGCGGCGGTCACTTTTAATCGCCCGTTTATCATCGCGTGTCGTATCGCCTCTCCATTCGGGTTTTACTCGCCAAGTTGGCGAGCTTACGATACCACCGAATGTAATAATTTTGATAATAACGAGCAGATTGTGCGTTAGACTTGGATATCCTGCGCACGATCGCTATTAGACAATCATTGTACATTCCATATTGTTAATACAAGATATTAAAATCCTTGTATTGTAATTGCGATAAGGATTAAAGTCTTTGTTCAACCGTTTGTGCAACCGTTGAACCTCCGTTTTAATTCGGTTGTATACATCTATCTTTTTAAGCGACTCTAACTCAATTGATCTCATTCTCGCCTTCTTTCCTTCTTAATCCCCAATCTCTACTATTCTTTCCTCTGTTCTCTTTTTTATTTAATCATGTTTTGTACCGTGATACATTCAATGGAACGTAAGGATGCAAATTAACATGATAAAGAAGCCATTCCGTATGGACGATTTGCATTGAATTTTTATTAAACGGATACATAACTAAGTTTATTTTCCTAATTTTATTATATTTATCCTTCTTTCCAATTTTAATGAAATTTTAAAGTTTAAATTCATCACGAAACTACGTTAATTAATTCACTCATCGATCTTTGTGAAAAGTATAAATTTTCTAAAGCTTTTTCTAATTACTTAAATAAATCGTTACGAGAATAACGCGATTTACGACGCTATCCGTTGTCCTGAATATTTCATACACTGCTATGTTCGGATATATCCCTACTCAATTCAGGCATATGAATAGTATTAGTTACGTGCACAGTTAACGAGTTGACGCCCGATGCATAAATAATGGGTTAGCCGATTAATAGCGCGATCGTTCGCTTAATGATCTAAGTTAATAAGAGATAAACACTGACAGAGCAATATCACAAAACTGTTGATGGCTTGCTACATGCCTATTTCTGTATAATGCTGTTGTTGAAGGGATGTGGTAATAAATAATTACCATAATTGTAATTAACAATAATCGAATCTTTTGTTCTTTACAATGCGGAGTTTTTTAAAAAGGTAAATTAGAATTACCTAGTCAAATTTTAATCAATCTTTCAAAAATTGTGTCTGGATGTAGAATATCTATTAGTAGCCAACATATATTTTTGGAACGAATATTTTATTGTGGATAAAACGAGTGACGCAAATAAGCTTTTTTTAAATCTTTTCAATTGAAAATCTTTTTAATGTTAATTTTCACAAATATTAAAATTTTTAGAAAAAGATATAATATTAAAGTTCTGCCAATAAAATATTCTATAAAATATTCTGCTAATATGTCATTCAACAAAAATTCTTTGCTTTATAATTATGATCTAATGGCTGACTTTCTAAAAGAGATCTCAATAAATAGTTTTAAACTTTTCATTCATATTATACTATTAATATGTTCCGTCTATTGCGCGAATATTCGCCGCAATTAAAAAAATAATACATCCTTTTTGCAATTATTTAACGAGTCATGCAGCTGTTTCAAATTCAAACACATTTTGGACGATAATGAAAACGCGAAATAAAAAATACGGCGTTTAAAGCGTACGTGGATTGAGAAAGCGGAAAAAGATAGTTATTGCGACAGAGATGGTTAGTGTCTTTAATCACGAGATACACAATGCGGGAGGTGTTACTTTTACGGTGTCGCTGATAAATTGTCGAGAGGTATCTGGACAGAGCGGTCATTTTTGTCCGTACGTGACTACTTTCTGAGATACTTGACCGTATAAGACCAGGATCGTAAGTTGCATCATGAGAACATAGTATCCTTCTCCAGGCCGCTACTTTCAAACGGCATTTATTGAAAATTTATCGTTTTATCCTCACGGGACTTTATCGACGTTCCGTTTGCCATCATCAGCCAATACTTGTCGTGTGTACACAAGTAGATACGTATCGATATCTATTTCGAGATCACCTATTTGTCGAACAGGTATTCGCTTTTCTCGTTATTAAATTATGCCAAACGTTTTCATTTATTTACATATCTTGAGAATTACCAAAAAAATCGGAATATCGAAGAGAAATCGGAAAAGAACAACTATATGATATTTGTTCATTCTGAGCTTACCATACTTTTTAACTTCTATCATCTTTTATCAACGTCAATCATAATTAATAATTCTTCTACGAATTTTGGTGTATCTCAAAATAAAATAAAAGACTGCGCGTGCAATAAGACAAACTGCGTGTATATTCATTGATTCTGCATAAAATTAAAGTATCGACAGAGATGTATTTTAACAATATCAGCGTGGGTGGTTTACATGTATCTCGCACGTGCATCTTCCCTTCCGCATCGGCGTGCTACACGTGGCGTTGCACAGCGCCGGTGTATCCCGGGTGCCGCATCCTCGCGCTAACATAATGAATCCATACCGCGCACCGGACGCGTTACAGGTCGCGTCGTGAGGGTCAAATGCACGTGTCCCACGTGTCTGCACACGTCGCGCTAAACATACAAATACAGAGGCATGTTGTCCCCCCTTTCGCTCTCCCGATCTTCGCGATCGCGTTGTTGAAAACGGCACATTTCGTAATTGAAATACCAGTCTATACGGAGCAAAGAGAGGCACATTGCGGCGATATGCACCTGCGTTATATGCAACGACACGCGAATAGTCGGAGAAAGATAATAACGGATAAACAGTGCGTTAATACGCGATACACGCGGATACGACGCGGAACATATTTGTCATTATATCAAGGATGGATTAGTACGAAAACGTGGTTGCTGACATTAAGTATGTTTTACATAAAGTTATATCACAGTTTGATCGTATAAAAATCTAAAGAAATGTGCAGGGTATTCGAAAACGTTAACACGTAATTACTTTCAACAGAAACTTTCTTACAGTTATTCGAAAGTTATTCTATTTCAAAGCGCTCTTATAAAGTTATTTATATTTAAATTTGAGATGACTCTTTCCCAATTTCATTTCAGATACAGTTATAGTTTCTTGAAATGGAATATATATTTATTTTTTAACATTGAAACTCAATCATTTTATAATAAATGACACAAAAGAAAAACGTAATCCATTTATACAATTAGGTTAATCCAAAATTTTCTTTTTCTTCGTTCTGTATCATTTAATCTTTGAATTTAATCTCCGAATATTCGATAATGAAGAGCTCTTCTTTCAGTAATACGGTATCTATATGCGCGTGTCTATGCATATGCGGATTCCGGGAGCACAAATTCGTCGATATAGGGTTAACGAGAAGGGTGAACAAGAAAGAGACCTAGTCGAGCAATGTCCGGTATGAGTAGGCTCGTGCGGCTTCCATTACCTCCGCTGACAATTAATAATTACCCCGTATCGCTGATATCCCGGAATGCATTTTGGCTCGTAGAATTGCGACCTATGGCCTTCCTCATTTCCTCCCTCCCAAACTCCGTCTTTCTCTCTTCCCCCCCCTTCTTTATCTCCCCTTTCTCGCTCTCCTTCCCTCCCTCTTCTATTGCATCCGTTAGATCACAGCGGGCTGCAAACGCGGCACAGCGCGTGCATCCTCGTGCATCTGGACGTTCTAGCTCGTATCGGTTTGTAGTAATGTTTCGCCGAACGGCTCTGAACCATTTTGTCCAACCCTCCAATAACTGGAGGTGCATTAATGCAGCCTAGCGAGAAGATAACGCCGTTGCATCGACGGGCACGATGGGCGCTATCGATCCTATCGACCGATGCGCGAGAAGTTAATGGGGAAAGCGGAGGCTACTATGCACGACCAGCAGCAGCAGCGGCAGCGGCACCGTATTTTAAAGGGAGGTGGTAGCTGGCGAATAGGGGACAGAAAGGGGTTAATGCTGTCGGCCGTTCGCATTGCCGCCGGCAGCATAGTCAGGATCCGCGTTACATCGCGCTGCTGGACGCGTGAATTCGAGATTCTACAACGTTGATAGAATTCCAGCCTTCGGTTCGAAGGAAGGAAAGTCCAAAGCTGTTATCATATACGCATGTCGTAATTTGTCGAAGAATAGATTCTTAAGAAACATTAAGTCATAATCACGAATACTTTCAGAATCATTATACGAAATTACAAATTTCCTGCGATGCAAACAAAGCTCTGCGAAAACTCGTTTTTGGCCAAACATATTGCGTATAACGATAAATCAATCCGAAGGTAATTTAGATACAATGTTGCGAATAAATTGAAAGCTTCCTACAGCACGTTGCAAACAAATATCTGCAGAAATCCATTTCTGCTAAATATAGTGTGTAACAGATGAATTAATTTTATTTATTCTTGATTTGAATTAAATGCACAAAACGCGCAATTCGTATCCTAAAGAAAGTCCGCACAGTGATACGCATAATTGTTGTTTGTTGACCGCATTTATCAAGATTAATGGTCCCGACAATGAGAGAATCTTCTCGATCCTTTAATAGCGAAAACAAATTAGTTTGTGCTGAAAGAGCCACGTCCAGGAAACCTAGCACTTTCGAGTCACATTCGTGATTTATGCTCAACATATGCAAGAAATTGTATCTGTGATAAATGTAAATTACGGCAAAACATTATAATGAAATATCGAGTGCGCAACGAAATTATCGTTAATATAGAGAAAGAGAGCCAATCGGGTAATGCAGTAAAATTTGCTCACGACATTAGGAGAAATTTAGGAGAAATTTACACATAAGCAGAATAATCGGGCACAGGGGAAGTGCTCGCAGAATCTCAAATCTCCACAATGTGCAGCTCGCATCGGAATCCGAATGCAGATACATTGCGTGTTATCGGTGCAGGACAAAACGATCGCTCGCACGCATGTGTTCATTCAAGTATGCGAGCCGATAATTGAATGAAAAGCACAACATGACGATGTCTGTTGTATTATTTTCAGAATTAACACAATGATATCTGTATATCTAACATTACCACTGATCGGAGCTGCGCAAAATAACAAATAACAAGGAAAATTCGATTTAATAAATAATACTTTACTTACGTGAAAAATTATTTGTGTGTATACAAATGAATATTGTACTTAAACCGTAAATCAGAAAGCTCCTGAAATAAGAAATAATTATATAATCTGATCTTCATCGTGTGAAAATTATTTAATCAATAAAGTAATTGTGGTAAAATAATTTTTGTTATTTTTCTCAACATAAAATATAATACATATCTACTACAAAAAAATTTATACGATAATCATCCCTTAGAATCTCCACGATTTTATCGAATGAGAATAGGGAGAGAGAAAAATGCGAAATGCGTGCGTTATTCTACGTATCAAGGCGAATACACGTGTACTTTGTCCGTTGAAAATGATCTGCCACCTCGATAAATTTCCGCTTTTTTTTCCTCTCATGCAGCGCCCCAAGATATTTATTGTTTTAATTTACCACGCCCGTGTTTAATTATAGAGAGTTAATTTTAACCGGCACGCCGCATAACGAGCATGATAGCATCGACTTTTAGCTTAACAATTTTTGTTTGTTTTTAATCAAACAAAACATAACGATTATTTACGAATCTAAAGAATATATTGATACGAAAACAAAACGTATCCCACAATTGCAAAACTTCAACAGACAATATTCTAAAAATTTTATTTTCGTATATCTATATAAGAAACAGTAACCATCGTATGTTATTTCTAAATTGATTAATAAATACGTTTGTGAATCAGAAAAAAACAAAAAATACATGTACACAGATTTACTATTTTACAAATATAGAAAAAAATATTTCAAGATTAAAATAATCCTCAAAAATATTATCTCAGAACAGAGCTGTGCGAAATCTAAAACGATGGTTAAACGCATCTCTTTGCTTCTTGCTGGTCCGTGTTCAACGTCTAAAATTGGCGAAAACTGTTCATTAACAGAGACCATGTGACTCGGTGCCAAGGAATGGTCGGTCTTTGTTCGGTGTACTGTCTCCGCTATGAGAGTTTACCAGTGCGAGAGTACAGAGGAGACAAGAGAAAGCAGGAGATATAGAAACTCCTGAGGGAACTAAACTAAAAATAAAAGAAGAGATCGCGCAGAATAGAAACACAGTCGCGCAGCTGCGCGAAGCGAAGATATAGATCGAGATAGATATGACCGGTTTATTTTTATCTAATTAAGCGCCATTCAGAAGCTTTGGCATCGTTACTCGGAGCAGATGCATTAATCACGGTGAATTTAACATATTTTTAAAACGCACGCACAACAGCTTTTTTATTTAACATATCCCCCTGAATATTTCTTCAATTTTCGCTTAACTACTAAATATCTAAACAAAATAAATATTATTTTTCTAACTTCTTCAGGGATGAATTTTTCATGTAGAAAGTATTTTAGCACTACGCGATTCCAAGAAGACATAAATATTAAATTTGCCATAATAAGATTTTTTTATTTTTATTTATTATATATTATATTTATTATTATATATTTATTATAATTATTTATTATATTTATATTTATTTATTATATTTATTATATATTTATATTTATTTATTATATTTATTATATATTTATTCGCTACATTATTCATTTTTCTTTTGCGTAATATTAAAATTTAAAAAAAGACTAAATGTATATCACATATATGCCAATGTTCTGGAAGAGATTAAATTAAAAAATTATTACGATTTATGTATTCGAAATAAAATGTTATTCTTTATATTTATCTTTTAAGATTTAAGCTTGACAAAGATTTTCTTTGTGAATATTCGGAATTGCGTGTGATATTCAATAAATTATGTTTGCAATCACAGCCCTCTTGCGTGCAAATGAAAGTAAAATAGCTCAGGGAAAAGGCACGGAGAAATGATGAATTAAAGAAAGCGAAAGGAAAACGAGTGGCGCAAGAAGGCGCGAATTACGTGCAGCCAAAGGGCAATGTGCAGAAGAATGACACGCGAGCGCCGAGGAATCTAATGAAGGTGAGGAAGAGACAAATGGAAAGCGGAAAGAGAGACAGAAGACAGCGGCGGTAGACACAGATGAAGAAAAAGAGCAACTATACAGTACCGAAATAGTCGGACATTCCGTTAACTTGGCTCTCTGTAGCTACTCGAGACAGAGAATAAAAGGGTCGAGCGGGCCGAAGGAAGGAAAGCGGCGTTCGTCTGTCGTGTCTCGTCGGTCCTACCTCGTCTAGGAGCGTTTCAATTACGAAATCTTGCGAAATCGTCCGACGATTCTAGCAGAGTGTTCGTCTACCCGTTATATCCGTCGCTGTGGTGTCCTCTTTAGTTGCGTTTCTCTTTTTCTTTCCACCCTCTCTCCCATTTTCTCTTCCTTTCGTTTCAATCGTTCTCTCTTTCTCTCTCCCCTTATCGCGTTGCTGAAACGGCTAAATAAAAGAGCCACGTCTATTGTTTGTACGACACAGAGTAAACACCGGTAGCTGCAAAAACCAAAGGCAAGAGCTCCCGGATTGCAGGGTTTCGGTACTCGGATATTTATGTCCCTCTTTACATTCACGTGTGCCATTAGTTGACAATTCGACGGCAATTTCCAAACAATTCCGATATTTCAACGAGAGAGATGCGGTATTTCGCGATCGCTCCGATTCAAAATGAGAATGGTAATCGACCGGCAGATTTTAAAAACCGAGCAGTTCCGAAGCCATTTATTATTAAAAATGTGTCTTATGTACTACGTAAAACGTATTCGTGTATCTCCTAATTAGATCAGAATCTTCTGGTGTTTGATGCACAGTATTTATTTGATTGTTATATTGTTCTACGCCAGCCTTTTTTTCAAAATTATCATCTCAATCAATTATGAATTATAATTTTTCAAAATTATTATACAAATAGTATGATAAATTATTTTAACTCTGGCATAACTTGAAATACAAAAGTTCTAATTAGCCTACTCTGTTATTCAAAAATAATATCGTGGTTGAATCGTAATCGGCAGGTAATCAGAATCTTTGAATATTTAAGCTTTATAATTTAAGTATTTCAGTAGTTCAGACTGTCATTTCAAATAACTCAGGAATATTTTATTTGAACTGACCGTTGCATTCAAATTTCGTACGATACTGGCATGCATATCAGTTACTCTCTATAATTGTATTAAGCTTAATTTAATCTTAACGAATCAGAGTATGACTTATACCGATGACCTCGCGGACTCTGCAGGTGAAATCTGGCTGTTATGAAGCCAGATCGAATAATGGAGTACAATACAGCACCATTTCGCGCTTAAATTGCCAGACATTGTTTAAGCCCGTGACGAATGATCCTGCGCTTTTCTTAAATCCCGTGAAACTCTAATAAAACAAGAATATACAGAGTGTAATAGTAATAACTATAAATCATTAGAGTGCTAATGCACACCAGATAGTATCATATATCTCGCACAACTGTTCAATTGAAAGCATAATTAGCAGTAAATTATCTAAGCAGATATCAACGTCGAATTCCTTTGAGAATCGAAATCTGTTACGAATTCTCATTTCAATATATAAATAATGATTCTTTATTAGCTCGATCGTATGTAATGAGAAGACTCATTTATATGAAATAATATTAAAACTGTTAACTCAATTATTTAGTAATATAAAACGATTGTCCGGATTAATTTAATTTAGTGCAATTAATTTCGCAAATGCAGGCTTCCTCGCCGGCACAATTTCTTTTTAATCGCTAGGAAGGCTCAATTCTTAAACTGCAGGTAGTTCCGAAAATGCTTTGATACGGTACAGTATAATTATACACGTTATCCGGCTGTCGCTGCACTACGTCAATATCCCGAGTGCACTGCAAATAAAACGGTTCGAGATTCGAACGGGATTCACTCTCGTAACGAACGTACGCAAATAAAGATCGTAATTCCTTGCCTATAGTGGGACAGCGGTTGGCGGTAGCTACGGGCGCGCGCTGTTTTTTGAAAAGCAGTCGTACGTCGTATGGTCGATACGTGATTATTAGACGATACATCGATGTCGATGGAACATCACATTATGTAATTATATGCGTCATTCCCCACCCCGCGAATATTTCGCTCGTGGCTCTTGCCACGTACATCCGGGCGCAAAATGGAATCACGTAAAACCTTCCGGATCTGAATCGTTTTAACTATATTATTCCAAAGAACATTACTGCTAATGTCACATGAAAAACGCGTGTGTAAATCAAAATGTCTTTCTTTGTTTTTAAACATTTCCTATGCCTTTGCCTTTCCCCTTCCAATTGAAATGTTCTTATTTGTTGATATAATCCACTGAAAACCAATTAATAAACATATAAAAAAAGAATGCAATTATTTAACGCATATGTTTAATTTTTCTTTCTTATTTGTAAAGTTATTTTTTTTTTTTTAAGAGTTTATTTATTTATTATACGATTATGATAAAGAAACACAATATTAAATATATATAAAATTTATACGGATTTTTATCAGTATCACAATAAACCTTTTTTTGGACTGTGCTATTGACAAAATGATTAAAAAATAATTCATAAAAATATTCAAGATGCAAAATATTTTATTGATACTGGAATATTCTTAGTTTTGTTAGATATACAAATAGAAGAGCTGGAAATTGAACGGCAATGCTTTCAATAAGGCCAATCAATACGGAATATATCCATATTTATGTGGGTTGGATAACAATAGAATAAAATCAATTAATTTAATTGAAAGCTATATAAAAATCGTGAACGAAACAATATTTTAAAATAGTACAGCTGAGATAAACAATAATCAAAAGAATCATTTAGAAAGAGATTAAAAAATAAATAAGAGATTTAAAATATCTTTCATCACTAATTACATCTTTTTTCATATCACTTGTTAAAAATTAAAGTAGAAAACAGAGATTATCATAAATATTAGAGACATTCCTTTTCTTAGATATATTATTTTAAAATATTATTCGCATCCGCAATTTTTATATAGCTTTCAATTAAATTAATTTATTCTATTCTATTATTTGTGCGTAGATATTAATTGATAAAAATTAAAAGTATTAATTTTGAAATATTAATTTTTCATATATTATTTATATATATGTATATATATATATATATATAAAAGGCATATAGACTAAATAAAAAAAATTAATATTTCAAAATTAATATCTTTAATTATTTATCCATTAATCCATTAATATCTACACACAAACATAAACAAAAAGATAAAATACATATTCTGAAGTAAATTTTGAGAGATTATATTATCTTGTTATCATCAACTGCAACAATATTTATCTCTGGCAATATTAATTAATTAAAATATTATTGTCCCAATCTAGATAGAAATTTAGTACCTGATGTACATTAACATTTAATGTTCTTATTTACAAAGAAATACAATATTAAAAATTTCAATTTTTGATTAAAAACAAAGCTAGACATATCTAAATTTAATAAGTGCTGACAAATCAAAACAATAATCGTTTTTGTTATACGGATAAGTATCGAGACTATTATTAACGAAATCTTAACTCATAATCATATTCATTTTGGCTAGGTTTTCGTTTCAATATCTCTGATACAGAAAAGTAAGTCAACTTAGTCATCAATACACGTCGCTATAACTTCTCGGCTCGGTTCGACTCGAAATCGCGATCAGTTTTCAGTATGAAGTCCCGCAATATCAAATCAAGCAGCGAAAACGCAGACTCCTCAAGCCCTCAACTCGAGACGATTCTGAAATCGAAGTTTCCTGGCTATGTAAGCAGAGCCGTATTTCTAGCGCTTTCTGAAAGAAAGTCCGGCTGCGAGAAAGTCTACGGGGGTGATTGGTGGACGACTAGCCGGGATTGAGGGTGGTACACCGCTACGAGAGCGAATAACAATGGCCACATCCGTGTATGCGTTTCCGGTCGGTGAGCACCTTCCGGTTGTGAATTACGCGGATGAATAAATAGAGTGGAGACCTGGGTATTCTGGACTACGGAGAATATTACGAACGACCGGGTACGCGCAAGCATATACATATAAGCTCGTTTAATGAAATTAAAATGAATGGCAAAGGAAGGATTAGCTTCTGCTATACGACGGTCGAATATCCGCGGCAAAAGACGAGAAACCGCCTTGGAAAGCGTAGAGGCGAGAAAACTTTTTGCAAGTTAGCTTCTTACTCTATTAATCCATTATGATGAAATTAAAAATTTGTTTTTGCTCATACAAAGTAATGAATATAGTCTTGGCCTAAAAATATTAGGTATCTATATTTTTTTTTATCTGGAATTTTTTATCCGTATTAATTCTTATTGGTTATCAGCATTATACATGAGTTTAAGGAGTTTTTGAAACAGTGATAAGATAATAGTTCACAGTAAATGACACAGTAAATCAATTTTTGAGTTAAAACGTTAAATAATAATTAATGAGGTGCTTAATATTTTTGGCCAAGGCTGTATTTACTACGGAGTCATGTATAAATAAATCCTGCTAATCTTAGGTTATAACTCTTTATACAAATAATTGTCACACTATTGTTACATGTATCACGTCGCGATGAAAATTATGTCATAGCAATGTTTGCGTTGTATTGAAAAAAATTACGATAAGATCTTGTTCACGATCAAGATTGACCTTCTGACAAAAGAATTTTTGCGTATAATACAATTCCACGAGAAAAGTCAAGATCATTTCTTTAAAATAGCAGAACAATAATTCAAACGTAACAAATGGTCGAATAGTCAAAACGTGCTGCATACGTTCACAAACTTCTGCTGCATATTTTACGAATCATCAGCTGCGCAAACTCGTGCGGCAGCATCCGCGCAGCGAGAGAGAGAGAGAGAGAAAGAGATTTTGGTTTACGAAAATATATTCCCCGCAGAAATGATATCCTCTTGACTGCGTTTTTATAAGCTGAATTTGAATGAAATTTTTTTCTTCAAAGACCCTCGACAAGAGAAGAGGAGAAATTAAAAATACGCCCGTGATTTACAAATTTTAATAATAGCTCTGTAGCCTAGGGAAAGTTTTAATTTCATTACAGTGTTAATATAACTTAGAAAATCCGTATACAAAGAAGCAAAAAGATATTAAAAACATAAAAAAATATGTTGAAGATACACATATGAAAGAAAGCAAAATACTTGCAGGATTTGCAGAGACGAGCAAAAAAAAGTTTCTTCCGACGAAGTCGGATTAGTTGCGTCGAGTTGTGCGCTGTGCACTAAGCGGCTATGGGGCAAGACTAATTATTCTAATGGGCCACAGTGTTTGTATTTACCGTGTAAATGGTGCATTCAAAGGATCGCTACCGGCCTCTGTGGACGCTTGAGTGCGCATCCATGTCCTTCTCCGCAAGAGCGGAACCGTAACACATATTGTGCCGATCGGTCCACCGAGATTGATGAGATATCGATACGAAGAAAGTGCACTGGGATTTTATTCTTCGCGGCTGCGAATTATCATCTCGTCGATTTTGATTATATAATAAGTAAGAGTAACGAGTACGAAACGATAACAAAGGTATGTTTAAGGTCTAGATTACTTTTTTCGAACGAAAACGTGTAAATTATTATTATTTTTTTTTTTTAATGAAACGAACATCCTGTACATATGAATCACATCACTTCTGCAATTAATAAGCAAAATTGCGCTTTTTTTCACGCTAATATCTTTTACATTAATCCTCTCTGAAGAAAATCTTTGTTTTATTCTATCCATTACTTTTCAAGTCAACGATCATTTCATCGATTTCCAACGCGACGGATTTCGATTCCTTCGTAACGGGAATGCGACTTCTCCTGGAACGACCGTGCCGATCAATTTATACGCGCATTCTTTACTCCTTCGATTCGCGAATGCAGATGGTGTCTGGCTCGACGTCGCGTCGAGACGTTCGACGGTGCGCCCTCGTCGCGTCGACGCCGTAACGGTGGTGGAACTTTAATTCGCGTTTTCGGATTTCCAATATCGTAAAGCGACGAAAGAAGACGACGAGTAATACATGACGGTCGATAAGGATAACTTCCTTTCGATAGACGGAAGCACGGGAAGCGAGGGATAGTGACGGCGGTACAAGAGGGACGCGGGATCGGAAGGGGTTATTTCGTGACTGCTGCTTGCGCCACGTGTATTATCATATTTATAACTCGGTTCGACCCGTGGAAACGTGAAAAAGCTGGGGAATGGACTTGGTATGGCAGACGGAACCCGTTCGATGTGATGCGTTCAAAGATATCATGGGATGGGATCGAGCTGCGAAATGAGTATGATAATAAGACGCATCGGTAAGCGCG